>JABUQX010134134.1:0-22500 GCA_015478945.1 Trachelipus rathkii
CATTATTACTTCGTTCCGATCAATTGGAACCGTTTCGCATTTGCTCGTTGAAACGCTTTGCGTTTTCGTGCGCCACTTCAGGACATTCTTTAACATTTTGTTTTTTAACATACAAGAATTGGTACTTGGAAACCACTGGAGAATGAAGAAATTATATAATAACCTTAACATATATATATATATATATATATATATATATATATATATATATATATATATATATATATATATATATATATCTCTCTCTCTCTCTCTATATAATAATAATAAATTTATTTATCCAATTTTTAAAAATGTTTACGCCCTAGAAATTTACCCGCCCTCAAAAATTTGTGGCCCAGACCCCTTAAATTTATACTTCATCACAGCCATGTATATATATATATATATATATATATATATATATATATACCATACCATATATCTATATATATATATATATATATATATATATATATATATATATATGATCTAACATCATAGAATTCATTAGAAACAATAGTCTGTACGCACTTGCATGTTTGCCTAGAATCCTGTACATCTGTGTAAGAGGTGGACATACATACCTCATGTGTACCTTATGTAAAGACGTTAGAGCTAATTCAACTTGTTACTAAGTCAGATTTGAATTGAAGCTGTTATAGAGGCCCTCACCCCTAAAGGGCCAGCGTTAAAAGATTCAAATTTTAAGGCATAGAACCCGGAAGGAACAAATTTCAAGCTGAAACAGGGAGTTAGCTTTGAGATAGAGCAGAAGAAGGGTGGCTTTAGCTATTCCTTCAGTGTCACCAAATACTTGTAATACAAATAAAAAAAATAATTACTTAAAAAACAACAATTAATTCATTGATATAGTCCACAGTTTATTCATTTATTAACAATAGAAAGATCAATTTCAAATCATATTATGAAAATAAAGTTGTATTCTGACGTCGTTGAAAAAAGGTTTTGCTAAATTGTGTCTGGCTTAACATTTGACACTAATTTGCGTAAATAATAGTCAAATTATATGCTTTATAAAGACACATATGGCACAATCATTATTCTTGATTGTTGATAATCCGATTTAATTATTCCAATTGTTTAATAAATGACAAAATTTGCCATACCTTTTATTACCTCACTGATAAATAGTTATTAATTAAAAACGACTTGAGTCTCTCAGCCCATATCTTCTGGTTTACCCCTTTTGTGACCTTAATTACTATTTAATTGATTACCTTCTGAAACAGGGCCCAAAAATTTATTAATAAACAGTGCTAAAAATTCAGTGTGTGTGTGTGTGTGTGTGTATGTGTGTGTGTGTGTGTGTGTGTGTGTGTGTGTGTGTGTGTGTGCGTGTGTGTGTGTTGTGTGTGTGCGTGTGCGTGTGCGTGTGCGTGTGCGTAGTAGCATGTGTGTGTGTGTGTGTGTGTGTGAAAAAATAACTTTGTGCTATAATAAAAAACCGGAATAGTGATTTATGACTATAAATCATAATTAGTATAAACATTGTTTCAAAATAAAGTGCCGAAAAAAACAATTGCTACTGTAAACGTGAAAAAAAAATAAACTTAGTAAAAGAAAAACAAATAATCAGTGAAAGGAAAGCCATTACAGTAGTAGAAAGCCGGCTGAAAATTTTGAAGAGCGGACCAGCTTAACGTTTAAATCAAATTCTGAACTTTTTCAGGCTTGAAAAAGACAAAAAAACTCTTTGTCAGCTAAAAACTATGGTCGCTACGAAAAACTCTCCAAGGAAAAAGGGGAACAGAAAGTCACCCACTCAGCAACAACTACTCTCCACACTGAGGGAGATGTTCCTTCCACCTACGCACCAAAGTCAAAGACTTACAAAACAAAGACTAAAGCCAAAGCGCACCAAAGGAAAGCGATCATTTTTTAATCAAAAAAGAAAACTCAAACTCATACCCCAGCGGGGGAAAGGCAACTACAAAACCCCGCTCTGCTCACAATAAGGATACGGAAAACTAAGAAAGAGACCACTTGCATTTGAACATCTCGGTGGTAGAGAAAATACGGTAACAAATAAAATAATAAAAATGTTGAATCAAATAATTTACATAATAACGTTAATAAAAATAATAATTATCATAGTATTGAAATGACTTAATAATAATAATAATAATAATAATAATAAAAATAATAATAATAATAATAATAATAATAATAATAATAATAATAATAATAATAATAATAATAATAATAATAATAATAATGATAATGATAATGATAATGATAATGATAATGATAATGATAATGATAATGATAATGATAATAATAATAATAATAATAATAATAATAATAATAATAATAATAATAATAATAATAATAATAATAATAATAATAATAATAATAATAATAATAATAAAGAGAAAATTAAATTTTAATTAACGTTAATTGCAATGAACTTTTGCCTGTAATTAATCAATATGATAGCCTAAAAACAATTAATAATGAATTGAATATGAAATACAATATTGTACTCCATAAAAATTTAATTCCTACTGTTGTAAATAAGATTGAATGTGAAGCCAAAAGGGCCAAGATTAATGGTTTTAAAAATATTGTTGAACATGTTACGTGTAATACCTTATTTTTTTGCATGCAAAGTATACATATTTTTTAATAATAGTGTAATATTAAGTAATTTTCATATTTCAAATGATAATATAGTGGAAGGTCAGAAAGCAATTCAAACGAAATTTCCTATCCCGGCTTTTTTGTAGAATCATTAACTGAGGGAAAAATTTGCACGCCAAAAATAGTCTGACGACTTAGCGAAAGGAAGCGAACTGGAAATGTTTTTCAAACCTAAAGCTATCTAAATACTTTGAATACCCTTTAAAATGATGAAATTCATCCTAAAAATAATGAGTAATTAAAGAATTTTCTTTACCATTGCTTGAAAAATTCTTCTTAAAATTTACATTTTTCTGATGAGTTAATTTGTGTTTGAAAGAATAAAAATATGCTTTTGTTTAATGACATTTAAAATTGTAACTCAGACCAGAATTCCAAGGAAGCCGTAGCTTGACGATTATGAAATTGAATAGAGTATATTATTGTTTATTAAGCATTAAGAAACTTTAAATTAAGAAAAATAAAATTTTGAAAGATTTAGTAAACAATAGGTATAAATTCTTTAACTTCTATGGTATCAAATATGTAAAAACTTTAAATATTTAGCATGCTAAATATGCGAAAACTCCTTTCGTTTCAAAACTTTCTACCTCGTAGCCTCTCTCTCTTATATTAATAAAATTAAAAATAAAAAGATCCAATAACTGTAAAAAACTGCGAAATACCAACAATAGAGGAGAAATCATCTCTCAAGTAACTTCCCGAGAACAGCTGGTCTGGTAATAAACAAACGTTTCCAAATCCTACTTCCCGTAGTCATGAAGAAGACTGCTCTTTAAATTCGAAAACAGAACAAATAAAACAAGAGGAATGCATCGATAGAAATGAAAATAGGAATATCATTTTAACTTTCCGACACAGGAAGATTTTAAACAGGAGATGAATAAATTCTTTAACTTGTTTGCTGTAAGCGAATTAATATTATTATTGTTCCGGAAAGGATTTTGTGAAAAAAAAATAAGGAAAAGGAGCGTTTGTCTTGTGTTTGAGATTCCGATTTTGAAAGAAAGCCAAGAAATGAGATAAACCAAAATCGAAAAGAGTAATTGGAAGAAATGGAATAAAATATTGGTACATGGTTATAATTGACGAGAAATACAGGGCATTTATGAAAATGTCATTGTTATACGAAGCTGATATTTATAAAATTTCTTCTAATACTATCATTAGTGTTTCCTGGTTCTTCCTTTTTCTTACCTATGCATATATTCTAATTCTCAGAAGGCTGGGTGAAGGAGAAATAAATTAAGTCAATAACTATCTGCTTCACAAATGATTATAAAGTTATTTCTCTCTCCTACAGCCAGGGTCTACCAATATGATCTAATATCATAGAATTCTTTAGAAAAAATAGCCTGTACGCAATTGCATGTGTGCCTAGAATCCTGTACACCTGTGTAGGAGGCGGACATACATACATCATGTGTACCTTATGTAAAGACGTTAAAGCCAATTCAACTTGTTACTAAGTCAGATTTGAATAAAAGCTGTTAAAGAGGCCCTCACCCCTAAAGGGCATGATCCAATTTTTTGCTAGGGGCTGATCCCAGTTTTCACCCCACCTAAAAATGGACATAAAATTCGGAATTATCAGCCGATTTTGACTATATAAACACCAAAATGTAGCTTTTGCGCTCTAAAACGTTGGTTTCCAGTGTTTTTCTGTGTTAATGATCCCTTAACTTCAAGAATTTTCAATTTTTCCAAATCCATGTTTTTGACTATTTTCATATCAACTTTCAAATTACAACAAATAACTAAACTTGAAATATGCATAGATGGGTCCATTACCTACAATAAATACGTATTACATTTTCGAATTTTTTAGTTTTGTGCTCAGCGTTGTCCAATTTCCAAACCCATTTTTTTTGAATTTGAAAAGTGAAAAATTGACATATTTTTTCTACTATTACGATCAACATCAATTTTCAGGACTTGTATAGTCGGGAAAGATGCATCTTTTTACTTAAATAATTTTTGTATACTCAATACAAATTTTTAAAAAAATTTCAAATACTTTTTTTTTTTTTTGAAAATTTGTTCCAAGAAAACAAATCCAAAACTAATGCATATAAAAGAATTATCTAAATAAATATGACTTCTAAAAGCCTATTGATGTTGTCAGATGAACAAAAAATGTCCAATTTCACTTTCAAAATAAATGGAGTTTGGAAATTGAGGGAGTAAGACGTTCCTGATTTAACAATACGCTGACGATGGCGTTAATGGTTCGCATACCGAGTCATTTCGCAAAAAATCTGGTGTGAAAATGGTCAAAAGCAATAGTTTGGAAAGAGTATTCTGAAGTTATGAGCTACAGTCTGAAAAACACCAGGCGCTCAGCGTTTTAAGAAAGCTATTACAGTGTTTAAAATCAATAATCAGTGTATTTTAGAGTGGATACTGGGGTCAGCCCCCAGCAAAAAATTGGATTATGCCCTTAATTAAGGGGCAGCGCCAAAAGATTCAAATTGTGAGGCATAGAACCCGGAAGGGACAAATGCCAAGCTGAAACAGGAGTTAGCTTTGAGATAGCGCAAAAGAAGGATGACTTTAGCCATTCCTTCAGTTTCAAAAAATACTTGTAATACAAATATAAAAAATAATTACTTAAAAATAATAATTAATCCATTGTTAGAGTCCCCAGTTTATTCATTTATTAACAATAGAAACATCCTTTAAAATCCATGTATCAAAATGAAATTACCTGTGGCTCAGAGACAGGAGAAACTTGATTTTGTCTGTTTATATATTAACATTGTATAATTTGCGTAAATAATAGTCAAATTATATGCTTTATAAAGCCACATATGGCACTATCATTTTATTCTTTATGATTGTTGATAATCAGATTTAATTATTTCCAATTGTTTAATAAAGGACAAAATCCGCAAAGCATGTATTAGATGTGTGTGATTTGGTATTTATCGATCCTGTTTCCACTGGTTATACCGTATATATATATATATATATATATATATATATATATATATATATATATATATATATATATCTATATATATATATATATATATATATATATATATATATATACATATATATATATATATATATATATATATATATATATATATATATATATTCTTTTAAGTTAATCAATTCCAGCTTTTGATATATTTTTTCACAACCCAAAGAAAAATAATTATTTTCTCCGGCTCCGACTCAACTCCGACTTTGAATTCGGAAAATTGTTCAGCACGTTCTCTGGCAATAAATTTTTCGTAAAAAAATATTGATTGAAAAAATTTATTCCCAGGATCCGACTCCGTTTCATACTCTGGCTGCGGCTCCGCATCCGGCGCCGGATCCGACTAAGGTTTCTGAGTCATTTAAAAATTGTTCAGCATGTCTTCTTGCAATAAATTTTTAACCTAAAAAAATATTTATAGGAACAAAATTATTACCAGGATCCGGTCAGGATATGGCTAATTTTTCTGCTCTTTTTGAAAATTGTTCAGCACGTCTTCCGGCAATAAAGTTTCGCCTAAAAAAATATTTCTTGAAAAAAATTTAAAAACAGGATCCGGCTCCGACTCCGACTCCGGTTCCGGATCCATCTAATGTTTCTGCACTATCTGAAAACTGTTCAACACGTCTTCAGGCCGTAAATTTTTCATCTAAAAAAATTATTTCTTGAAAAAAATTTAAACCCGGGATCCGGCTCCGGCCCCGAGTCCTGCTCCGGATCCGACTAAGGTAATTTGAAATTTTGAAAATTGTTCAGCACGTCTTCTTGCAATAAATTTTTCACCTAAAAAAATATTTCTTGAAAAATTTATCAACAGGATCCGGCTCCGACTCTGACTCCGGCTCCGGTTCCGGATTCACCTAAGGTTTCTGCACTATTTGAAAATTGTTCAGCAAGACTTCTGGCAACAAATTTTTCATCTAAAAAAAGTGATTTCATGAAATATTTTTTATATCAGGTACCCTTCTCTGAATCCGGCTCCAGTTCCGGCTCCAGATCCAGATCAATTTATTTGACTGAGTAAAATCCTTCCCTTTTAAAAGAAATAGAGAATATTCAGAAAAAAATAACTCTTCTCTAATTATAAATAAAACATTTTTCGAGCCTGAACCTAGAACTGCAATTTTGAATAGAAAGGATGCTGTATATTGACAGTAATTAAATAAAATTCTTTCATCAAAAAAGCAATTAGAATTTTAAAAAAAATGATTCACCTAGTACAATATTTTTTTTTAAAAAAATCATTCTGGCACCGACCCTGACTTCGACTCCGGCTCCGACTAAGGATTCTGCACTATTTCAAAATTGTTCAGCACGTCTTCATAATAAATTTTTCATCTATAATATTATTTCTTCGAATTAAATTTAATCAGGTTTATATGAATCCGGTTCGGCTCCGGCTCGGATCGGATCCGACTAAGGTTTTTCTGCACTATTTGTTGTTTAGTACGTCTTCTGGCATTGAATTTTCACCTAAAAAATCTTTTGGAAAAAATTCAGTCACAGCTCCGGATCCGGCTTCGGTTCTGACTAAGGTTTCTGCACTGTTTGGACATTGTTCCATCTGGCCATTTTTCGAAAAAATATTTTTCGAAAATAAATCATACTTCGACTCCGGCTCCGGCTCCGGCTCCGGATACCACTAAGGATTCTACACTATTTCAAAATTGTTCAGCACGTCTTCTGGCAATAAATTTTTCATCTAAATTATTCCTTGAAAAAATTTATACCCAGGGTCCGGCTCCCGAATCCGGATCCGACTAGGTTTCTGCACAATTTGAAAAATTGCTCAGTACGTCTTCTGGCGTTAAATTTTTCTAAAAAAATATTTTTGAAAATAATTCATACCCAGGGTCCGGCTCCGGATCTGGCTCAGACTCTGGCTCCGACTTCTGCTTCGGCTAAGGATCTGCCTAAGGTTTCTGTATTATTTGAAAATTGTTCAGCACGTCTTCTGGCAATAAATTATTCCCTTAATAAAATATTTTTCGAAAAAAAATCTTACTCTGGCTTCGACTCCGACTACGACTCCGGCTCCGAATCCGGCTAAGGATTCTGCACTACTTGAAAATTGTTCAGCACATCTTTTGGCATTAAGTTTTTCATCTAAAAAACTATTTCTTGAAAAAAATTGATACTCAGGATCCGGTTCCGAATCAGGCTCCGAATCAGGCACTGACAAAGGTTTATTCACTATTTGAAAATTGTTCAGTACGGCTTCTCTCATTAAATTTTGCACCTAAAAAATATTTTTTGAAAATATTCATACCCAGGATCCGGCTCCGGCTCCGGCTCCGGATCTGACTAAGGTTTCTGCGCTATTTGAAAATTGTTCAGCACGTCTTCTATCAATAAATTTTTCACCTAAAATATATTTCTTGAAAAAAATTTATACCCAGGATCCGGATCCGAATCCGGCTCCAGCTATGATTTTGGAATCGGCTCTGGATCTAACTAAGGTTTCCGCACTATTTGAAAATTATTCAGCAAGTCTTCTGGCAATAAATTTTTCACCTAAAAAAATATTTTTCGAAAGAAAAAAAATACTCTGGCACCGGTTTCGACTCCGGCTCCGACTTCGACTCCGACTCCGACTCCGGATCCGGATCCAACTAAGGATTCTGCACTATTTCAAAATTGTTCAGCACGTCTTCTGGCAATAAATTTTTCATCTAAAAAATTATTTCATGAAAAAATTTATACTCGGCATCCGGCTCCGGCTTCGGCTCCGTCTCCGGCTCCATTTATTTGACTGAGTAAAATAATGAACTGTTCTAGAAGTTGAGAATATTAAAAAAATTTGATTTTTATAATTATAAATAAAACATTTTTCGAGCCTGAACCTAAAATTGCAGTTTTGACTGGAATTGAAATTTTTTAGTTCGACACCTCTCTAAATAAATTTCTGTATTTAAAAAATCATTTAGAATTTTAAAAATATACTTACACTATGATATTCAGGATTAATTTTTCTACTAATTTTGATGATAAAAAAATGTGGAAATTTTTTTTTTGCTTTCAAAAATTAGGGGGTCTAGGGATGAAGTCTCCCCTTAAGGATGGATTCAAAAACTTTAGAAAGAACAGAGGTTAAACCAATAGTACGATAATTTAAGGATTGAGAGGTGATTCCTATTTTTGGAACAGTCTAAATGAATGCGCGTTTCAAGCAAGAAGAGAAAGTTTAAGCTAATAGAGAGAGACGAAATAGTTTACCAAGGGTAAATACAACCTCGAAAACACGTTTTGAAAACTACAGGAGAATACTATCAGCACCATATGCCTTCTGGGATGAAGTAAATGTTGCGTGAGTTTGTAGAGTTTAAAAAGGACGATAATTCATGATGGCAGCATCCATGTGACAGATACCGCCAGAACAAGTAGAGTGAAACTTATCTCGGTAATACATTTAGCACACTCCGAGTGACCTCTCCCACGAAGGCAGTAACAATTCCATGGGAAATCAAAGAAATATATCGGAAAATCCAACCAGCTAGCAGAACCGAAATAACAAAAACGTTTTCTCGCTGAGGGGAAGTTTTTTTCCGCGAAAGACTTGAAGGGTTAAAACAGTATAAATGAATAGAAAGTGATTCGGGAAACTCCAGAGGATGAAAGAGTTTAAGGGGAAGCTCCATTTATTGCTCCGGGCTGAGCCCAATTCCCCCCCCCTAAAAATGGACATAAAATTCGGAATTTTCCGCCGATTTTGACCAAATAAACACCAAGTCGCAGTTTTCCCTGACGTCTAAAATGTCGTTTTCGAGTGTTTTTCTGTGTGAGTAGTTATTGTGTTGGTATTTTTAAACCTATGTTTTTGACATTTGTCGATATTCCTCCTACATTTTTTCGAAATGACTTCAGACTTGAACTATGCAAAGATTTGACTATTATCTAAATCACTTAGAACGGAATTTTGACATTTAAACCCATATTTGAGCAATGGTCGATTTTCAAAATCTACTATTTTTGGGTTTTCAAATTGAAAAATTGGGATATTAATCGGACCTCATATCATGTATTAGGATATCTGTATTCGGGAAAGATACATTTTTATTTAGATCAGATTTTTGTGTATGCAGTAGTTTTGAATTTATTCTTTGAACAAAATTTAAAAAAAAAAAAAATATTTTGTAAATTTTAATTTTTTTTTTTTAAGTATACCAAAAAATTATCTAAGTGAAAAAGATGTCTTGCCCTACTATGACTATATATGTTCTGAAAATTTGATGTTATGATGTTTAGAGATAATCTCAATATTTCCCTTTTTTGAATTTTTTTTTTTGAAAGTGAAATATTGAAATATTTTTTGTTCATCCTATCGACAACAAATTTTCAGGGCTTATGCAGTGGGACGAGATACATCTTTTTTACTTAACTAATTTTTTTGTATACCCAAAAACATTTTTTTTTTAAATTTCCCCCCCAAAAAAAAACATTCCGAAAAATTATTCCAAGAAAATTTTCATAACTACTGCAATACAAAAAACTATCTAAATAAAAAATGTGTATCTCCCCTGACTATAAATGACTTAAAAATTTCATGCAGATCGGATAAACCAAAAAAAAAATCCCAATTTTTCAATTTGAAAACCCAAAAATAGTAGGTTTTGAAAATCGACCCAGGAAGAAAATTATTTGAAACAAATCCGGCCTGCACGAGCATCATTTACTGTCAGAGAAAAAATATAATTAAGTCACTTTTAGTGAGCAGAAATAACATTATATTTCCTCCTCTGCAGATCAAACTAAGCCTCATTAAACAATATGTAAAACTTTAGTAGATACTAACGGCGAGTGCTTTAAATACATAATTTCAAAGATGTCAAGTTTTAGTTTTGAAAAATAAGGGCAGGAATTTTTAAATGGCTATACAAAGGACCATTCATTAATTAAAGACAGCAATCTTCCTAATGTCATAAATGAACCCGTAAAAAATGCATGGTCCTCATTCGTGAACTTGGTAGAAAATTTTAGGCAATTATAAGGCAGATAACTACTAACAAATCGTAAAAAAAGCTCTTAAGAGATTACAAAGAGTTAGGTTGCAATATGATCATAAAAAGGCATTTTTTAAAATAACCATCTTGACCAATTTCCAAGTAATTTAGGTGATGTAAGTGACGAACAAGGGGAGAGATTCCACCAAGATATTAGAGTTATGGAGGAACAGTGCCAAGACCTAAGTGATTCCCAAATGATGGCTGACTACTGCTGACGCTTGAAAGAAGACCTGCTATCAACAATGAAATACGCTAAAAAGTCTTATAGAAGAAAATATTTGCCGCTGTGAAAGTTTCCTATCTGTTATTTTTAAGTTATTTATATCGTTTTAATGTTTTAAATGTAGTTTGAAATCTTTGCATTCACGAAAGCCGGAAAGAATTATTAACAGAGGACTTACTTTTTCGTCTTAATTTGAAAAATCTAGAAAATGGCCTAAGGTAGTTGACAAAATCAGGACCTGATAGAACCAAACCGAGTTGAAATTGTTTTTCACTAGAATCATGTGTTAGATATCATTCCATAAAATACATGTTACTGAGTGAATTACCTTATAACAAATTCCACAGTTATGTGTATAGCAATAATAAACAATATATGCGGATGTAACATTCATCACTAATGTATGTGGTGTATCTTCTTTGGTTCAGCATTTAAACGTATTCTTTCAATGAAAAAGTATTTGTCAGATCTCCTAAATTTTAAAAATATTCATTTTAAGTTAATTAAATTAATTAAATAATTAATTATTTAATTATAAATTTTACACTCTCGGCATAATTGACCTCTTTCAACTTCAAATCATAGATTTTCAACAGCTTTGGCAACGGATGTGCTGTTCATATAATAATTCATTAAATTTTCCTTGTAATATTTTTTTAGCTAAAAGGTACTTTATTAATAATATATATATATATATATATATTATATAATATATATATATATTATATATTAATTATATATATATATATACTATATATATATATATATATACTATATATATATATATATATATTTATATAAGTATATTATATATATATATATATATATATATACTATAATATATATATATATATATTTATATATTATATATATATATATATATATACTATATATATATATATATATATAATATATATATATATATATATATATATATAATATATATATATATATATATTATATATTATATATATATATATATATATATATATATATATAATATATATATATAGTATATAATATGTATATATATATATATATTATATATATATATATATATATATATTATATGATTTATCTACCTAGTAGTTACTGATTCCATCTGAGAGAATCGCACCCTTTTCGATATGAAGGACTAGAGGTATCAGTCTGAAACTTGGAATATAATCTATGTATGGATTAAAGCTCGAACAGGATAATTTCAGTTTTTAGTGATGTATATAGGGGGTACTCCCCACCGGGGTCGATGCGAATTTTTGCGCTTACGCCTTGTGTGCGGCTTTCGAATGGGTGAGATTAGGCCTATGCGCGTTCGCCCAACGCGCCCAGGTGTGCGAAGCGCGGTGCAGCGTGAAGAGGAGCGCGCAGCGCTCTGCGTGCGCCTACACAACACACTCATTATTATTATTACCGTCGAAGAAATCGATTCCCGAACGAAATCGATTCTGAGTCGAAAAAAACGATTCCTGTAAGGAATCGTTTTTTTTAGCGCCCTTCGCCTGCTGTATTCCGCTGCGGTTCCTTTTCGCAATCCAGTTCTTGAGTCTGATTAATATGATCTACTGAGTTAAGGAGTTATCGTATCGTGCTAAAATTTGGAAGGTGGTTAGATGATGATGTACCCTAGTCGTAGACGATATTACGTTCCCATGGGTCCCCCGAATGGAACCCCACCCGCCATTAAAAAATCGAAGTGTTCGTATAAGGTTGAAATTTTGGTGAGAGAATTCAGAGTGTAATTTCTAGAAAGAGTTGGTATTGGAATCTGAGGAGTTGACTCCTGCACCGGTGCTGGCTCCGGTGCGGTGCGGTGCGCGGTGCGGTGCGGTGCCGAGTTAATAAATATTCGTTTTGTGTAATGAAGCAATATTGGTGTCTTTATATATGTTATTGGGTCTGTAGATTTCGAAAATAATGGTTTCAGAAACCATCAGAAAAAAAATTAATAAAAAAATAAATAAATAAATAAATAAAATTGCTTTTCTTTTTTATGTTTATAACTTGCAAATTTACGTTTTTTACATATCCTAAAGCAGTAAATCAGTAAATCAAACCACGCATCCAACCATTTCAGCTTCTTGGGGGTAGTTCTTTTTGTCTGGTACCGATTAATTTTCGTAGATTATATTTGTATTTCTTATATTCTGTCATCAAGTCAAAAAGACAATTTAAGCATAACACATCTAGACCGTGTTCTTACACTCCACTCACAGCTAAATGAAGCAGGTATAATTCAGACTTAAATCTATACGCACAGCTTAGCTCGCTTGCTTACCGTTCTGTTCCATGTCGTGAGTCTATTTGATGCTGAGTGAGAGAGTTGGGCTACTTCTTGATTCACATGATCGAGAGTCTTTTGAATCCTACACTCTAAAAATGATTAATCTAATGTTTATACTCAATACCCTATAATAATTTACAAGTTAAATACAGTAAATTACAATACACTCCATATCCATAATCACACTATCCTATTATACTGGTCACCAATTGTATATCTATATGATTCAATATATAATCTATTCTTGACATCAAAATGTCATTTTTTAACTTAAAATTAATTACTATGTATATTTATACAGATAACCCTAAATCTAGTAAATATCAGTAAATCAAACCTAACTATTCATATTATATATATATATATATATATATATATATATATATATATATAGTATATATTAATATATATATATATATATTATATATATATATATACTATGCCCCCTGCTCCTAAAAAAAAAAATTTCAAGGTCAGGATTTATTTAAAAGTATATTAAAATGTATATCTGAATTTAAAACAATTTAATTTTAACTACTATTTAATTATTATTATAAGGTATTTTTTCTCTCTCAATAAATGTTCAAAAGAATTGTTTTTCTTAAATTTGTAACTTTTTTGTACTTCACAATTGAAGATATTTATTTCGTAAGAATATTTCTTATTTTTTAATTTAGGTTAAAGCTGAATTTTTTGTTCGAATGCATTCATTTGTCAGAAAATAATAATGTCTTCGTGATGAAGTAAAAAGGTCCTATATTATATATATATATATTATATATATATATATATATATATATATATATATATATATATATATATATATATATATATATATATATATATATATATATATATATATATATATATATATATATAAGTAAAACAACCTTTCCCAAAAATCAAAATAAATAAATTAATTTACTTTACGTCCCTTTCGCCAACCGAAAAGTAATTATTTAACTTTCAATTTTGTACGTTGATTGGTCAATAATAATAGAAATACGCCTTTTGATTGGCTCTTAAAGCACTCTTGTGATTGGCTCCTAAATGATTGTGCAATTTTGTTCTGTTTTCATTTTTTTTTAATGATTTTTTAACATCCTGTAGAAACAAGAAATAGACTCGGATTCGAATCCGGATTCGGAATCAAGCTCCGAATCCGAATCCGTGTGTGTAAAAATGTTCGAATCCGAATCCGAATCCGATCCAGCACCTTCGGATTCGAATCCGAATCCGAATCCGTGTGTGTGGAATGTTCGAATCTGACCCCATCCCTCCAGCACCCTTCTGTCCCTCCGTGCTCTATTGATCTATTTTGAAATTCTACATCGCGATTCACAGATGGCGACATTTCGAGATATGTATACTCACTGTTGATGATAACCACAGAAACATCACACACGGTACTATGCGGGAGGCTCTCTGAGAATCCACGGATATGACGAATATGCAGTACTCGAACATCTAACCGGAGAGCTCACACGAGATTATTCCTCCTTAATACAGCCTCTCACATTCAGCCTATCAAAGTATGTAATATATAATAACTCAACAAATTAGGACAAAATCTGACACGTACCTTTAAATACCATGATAATATAAATCTCTATTAACTGTATTAACCTGAAAAGTTACCATACACTTAAGCTAAACAGTAAAGTAACTAACATAAGCATAGCAAAACGTAACTTATTCAGACAACTTTATAATAGTATACATTATATACTTCTAACCATAACAAATGTTACAATTTACCATTAACATAGGTAATATTTAATACTTCAATATTTATCATCAATCATATGTTATTAATATTTATCATACACAGTATAGGCAGCGAAAGTTATGCAACGTAACAAAGTTTCGCCATCAATTAAAGCTAGGCATTATCGTTATAAACATGTAATCTTAATAAGATAAATATAATTAGTACAATATAATAAGGATCAACCTAAACTACAATCATTACACACGATATAAACTAGATTTATAATATAACATTAAGACATAAGTTCCAACAACTTTAACACCAGTAAGTAAAGTAACTACATTCCGCATGCAAAGCTGTTAAACCTATTTCTTACTTTTGCTAGCTCATAACTCTAACATATTATGAACGTATTAATCTTAGCATCTAGACACTAGATACAATTATTTAGCTCAAAAATTTGTATCATTAACGATTTTCCGTCACGATTATTCAATCTCGAATAAGACACGAATATACTCTAGAACGTAATAAATGTTTTCTTCGCAAGCACTCAACTAAACGCCTGAACATAGCAAGATAAACATAGAACAAGTATAATCCTAATGGTATACGAACCACCAGATACAGAATACGCTAACTACTAATGACTTAATACACGAAATAAACTGTATATAACTGATAATTAACAAAATCCATACACTAGTAGCTTACACCAGTAAAGTAAACTATTAGACATTGCATGCTAAAGCCGTAACCTAATTCCACTAACTTTTTTCAGCTCATATCTCTAACTATAATTTAAATCATGTTTAATTACTTACTCACAATGTATAAACAGTAAAATTTAGCAAAAAATGCATGCCTCACTATAACCTTGACTATGATTATATCAAAACAGACCAACTGATAATTTAGAATTACTAATCAGTAACAAAGTTTTTTAGCATTATATTTAATGTAAATATTTATTTAAACAGAGAATTATATTACAAAATATTTTCCATAGCTTGTGTACTAATTATCATAAGTCGGCCGACAGGCTGATAATAGTGACACAAAACATAAAGTGATTATCCTAAACAGTAAATCTTAAAAGATACTACCACCACCGTTTTAATCCAAACTCATACACGATACAATACACTACGAAAGGTGTTTTATACCATACTATTAAATCACCTTACGAACTACATAAAGTTCTTTGTAATAAAGTTCAGTCATTATGTAAGGCTGAGGTCAGTAAGTCTTACCCGATTGTATAGCGCTAATTCAGTAAACGCAAATCGCACGCTATAGTCGCACCGTTCCCATCCCCGCCCTTCCGTATTCTGTCTCATGCATCAATTATTTATATTTTATCAGTATTAATTCACTGCTCCATGATCGTTCATATTTTTGATCTTTCGTATACTATGATTATTCAGGTCTTACAATATCTGAAGATTCATTTCGAGTATATAAATTCATTAAGATACTATAATTACGATTCATATTATATATTAACTTTTTATTTATATATTACCAACGATATATGCTAACAGTTAACAATTGTTTCCATTATATTAATTATATGACTACTATTAGCTACATTATTTTCCCAATATAAGAAACTATATGATTATTATATTAGGTTGACAATTAACCTATCATTTCATCAATATACTTTTATTTTTATACTTTTTTTTTTTTTTTTTTTATTATTATCATTTGTTCTTATCTTGTATGTTTGTATATTATCTAGCTCTTAACTATTTTATACAAAGTTCTATACTCTTTTATACAATCATCTGTATTTATGTACTTCTTACTTTCTCTTGCTTTATCTCATAAACTGTATACTCTAGTTTTCACTTACTTTGGTTCAAGTTCTTATTTCTTCTATGACTTTTGTATTTCTATTTGTTATATGTTTTTATTCTTATATATCTCTATGATTTTTACGTTTCGACTATTTTTGTGTTATTATTTTATTTCATTTTCTGAGTAAACTATATTTGACACAAAATTATATGATGTTTCAGATTTATATTTCTATCTACTTAGTATTAATCTGAATATAAATATTGCACTCTAACATATGATACATTATGATATTTATCATCATTAATAAGCTAACATATGCATCTATAACTAAGGAAAATAATGTATCTAACGACAAACTTATTAGCATCAACTTACGCACTAATACAGTTTATACATTCATGTTCCTACAATTAATCACCTCGTAAGTAACTAGCTATTGTATAAAAAATACGTAATACCTATTTCAAACTTCATTTTCAGCATATTCTCGTAACATATTATCGTTATTTTACTATTGACACCATTGTAATTATTTATTAACAAAAATATTATATCATATTACCTACGTCTATATTAATTCATTACATGCTTACGAATATCTGTAACATATACAATAGTTTTATTTATCCAATCATAACATAAAATAAGGTCTTTGAATAATAAAATATTGTTCATAGTAAAATTGTTAATGTTTCCTCTCTCGATTTCATTAAGTTAGTAAATCAGTATAAAATCATAACCATCAACTCCTTATCCCACCACTCCCACCATGCCTTTTAATCTATTGATATTTGATTATCCATGTCTATATTTCCGAGTTATATTTCGACTAACAATCATAACAAAATATAAGTTTGGCTATATATCTAACTCTCTGAATATTTATGTCTTACGTATACAAGTTTTCATTAATATGCTCTACTGAACATAGGAATTTTATATGTTCAGTCGACATTTAACGTGCTAGCTTACCCATACGTAACGATTATTAAACTACTAAATTAATCAAACTTCCACACTAACTAACAGATTATAATTGTACCTAACACTTCGTATCAAAAGTAACGTAACGATATGTTTAGTCTTTATTGATGTGGAAACTTTGTTACGTTAGCATACTTTTGCTGCTCTGTATGATAATAGGCCAAGGTTATGATAAATTTTTGTTAAATATTACCATGTTAATGTGATAATAGACATTGTTATGTATAGATTATGCTTGAGAAAGTGTGAATAAGTTACGTTTTTTTGTATGCTATGTTAGTTACTTTACTGTTGTTAAGTGTGGAACTTTGTTAACGTTAACAGTTTATTCATGTTTAAGGCGTGTCAGGTTTGTCATTGTGTATTATATTCATAGTTCAGATGATGCTAAGTAAGCTTTATTAATGGGAAAACTTTGTTACGTTAGAGTATACTCATTGATTTTGTATAAGGAAAACTTGACTAACAGCAACCGAGATATCAAAAATGATACTCGAAAATGTGACTTGAATCGATAGATCAATAGATCAATAGAGCAAGGATGGACAAGAGGGTTGGCGGGAGGGGTGGTTTGATTATTGATTTATGATTTAGGGGGAATGTAATAACATGATAATTTTAGTTAATTAAATTGACTTGAATCAATAGATCAATAGATCAATAGATCGCGATTGGACAGGAGGGTGGTTGGATGGTCTTTTGATTTACTGATTTACTGATTTAGGGTATGTAAACATGATAATTTTAGTAAAAATTTGACTTGAATTCAATAGATGGGCAATAGATCAGCGATTGGACCAGGAGGATGGGTTGGATGGTGGTTTGAATTACTTGGATTTACTGCTTTTAGGATATGTAAAACGACGTAAATTTGTAAGTTATAATCAAAAAGAATAAGAAATTTTATTTATTTTTTTTTTATTATTTTTTTTCTTGATGGTTCTGAAACCATTATTTTCGAAATCTACAGACCCAATAACATATATAAAGACACCAATATTGTATCATTACACAAATATTAATTAACTCGGCACCGCACCGGAGAAATGCACCGGTGCAGTTGTCAACTCCTCAGATTCCAATACCAACTCTTTCTAGAAATTACACTCTGAATCCTCTCACCAAATTTCCGCCTTATACGAACACTTCGATTTTTTAATGGGGGTGGGGTCCCACTTCGGAGGACCCATGGGAACGCAACATCGTCTACGACTAGGGTACATTATCATCTAACCACCCTCCAAATTTTAGCACGATACGATAAGTCTAACCATGTAGATATATATCGGACTCAGAACTGGATGCGAAGAAGGAACCACGGTGGAATACAGAGGCGGAATGCGTAAAAAAACGATTCCTTACAGGAATCGTTTTTTGACTCAGAATCGATTCCCTTCGGGAATCGATTCTTCGACGTAATAATAATAATAATATATGTGTGTGTGTGTGTGTGTGTGTGTGTGTGTGTGTAGGCGCACACACGAGCGCTCGCACACCTGGGCGGTTGGGCGGAACGCGTCATAAGCTCTAATCTCACCCGATTCGGAAGCCGCAACAAGGGCGTAAGCGCAAAATTCGCATGACCCTCGGGGAGGTACCCCCTATATACATCCTAGAGACTTGACATTTACCCTTTTTCGAGCTTAACCCATACATAGATTATATTCCAAGTTTCAGACCTATACCTCTATTCCTTCGTATCGAAAAGGGTGCGATCTCTCAGATGGATCAGTAACTCTTACCTATGACAATATGCATAGGAGTATTTAAAATACTAATAATGGAAGAGAAAAATTCTTCTCAAACGCATAAATATTATTAAAAGTTAATAGGTTCTTAATATTTTTTTTTTCTTTAATTTTAGGGGAACCTGTAGCTTTCGAGAAGGCAAAGCCTTCAGGAAACCATACTCCGAGTTATTCATATTGCTTTCTCACCCTTCTAATGTTAAATATTGGATTGGGATTCCAATCGACATTGGGGAAACATAACTGCCGCTTTACCCTGGTTGGCTTGTTAGTAGTCTATGCAACAAAAGAAGACATTCTTTTCTTCAATCTAAAGTTACTCCAAGAACATTTTTATACTATTGTGAATGTGAACCAACCTTTCCTTATCCATTAAATTTTACATAGAATGAAGTTTAATGTCCCGCTTTGGAGGTTTTGCTGGCAATTGGGGGATCCTAACAATCGACGTTGTTTATGTTTCGAGATTCCTGACATCAATGGGTTAGTAATATATTAATATATATATATTAATATACTATATATATATATATATATATATATATATATATATATTATATATATATATATATATATATATATATATATAATATATATATATATTTAATATATAATATATATATATATATATAATATATATAGTATATATATATATATATATATATATTATATATAACATATATAATATATATATATATATATATATATATATATATTTTATATATATAATTATATATATTATATATATATATATATATATATATTAATATAATAATATATATATATATTATATTATATTTATTTATATTTAATATATATATATATATATATTTCTTTGCTAGAGTTCTATATAGTATATATATATATATATATATATATATATATATATATATATATATATATTTATATTTATATATATATATAATTTATTATATATATATATATATATATGATATAATAATATATATATATATATATATATATTATATGTATATATATATTATATATATATATATATATATATATATATATATATATATATATATTTTTATTATATATATATATTATTTATATATATATATATATATATATATATATATATATATATATAAATTCTATTTTAAATTAATATAATTTTATTATTTATATATAATATATTTATAAATATATACTATATATATATATATTTAAATACGGAGCAAAGGGCAACATAAAAATTAAAGCTGAGTTGTTCTTCTAAAGTAGTGGAGCAATCCAATTTTCAAAATTTTTAATGTTATTTTAAGCTAAAAGGTAAAAAATATATCAAAATATATCAAGGTGAAAAATATATCATAATTAATTTTAATCCTGATATATGAAAATAAAGTTTAAATCTTGAAGACAATAAAAAAAGAGAAAAATTTACTTTTAATTATTCAAATAACTTTACATTTAAGTAAGAGAAAAAAAACTAAATAAATATGTATTGTTGGATACTCAAATCTAAAGCTCTATAAAAGTAGCAAATCCAACCCCGAGCTGTAACATGAAAATAAGGGCCTTTAAGCTGGCATTCCAGGCATATATCATTAAACTTATCAGTCATTTACATTTTTAACTAAGAAAGGGGTTTAACTTGCAAATAGGAAAAGTGATCAAATGCCTTCAGTCTGTGACCCAAGATTAAAATAAATGTGGCCACAAATGAAATTCCTAAATTGAAATAATAGTTAGGATCTTTTACCTATTTAGGCCCACCTTTATATAAAGGTAACTCAAGAAAAGAAACCTTGAAAAATCAAACTTATTACCCTACAGGGTGATTCAGATTTTGCTTCGCCTTCTAACTTTCTTCCAATGTAGTTGTAAACCTTGGATAAAACTGCAAGTTGAATGATAGTAAGCTTCAATGGATGATGCATAATTATGAAAATACCAGCACACAAGAGTTGGCAGTCTTGACGAAATCCGCAGTTAGTAAATTTGATTCTCATAAAAAAAGTAAATACAAATCAAAAATATGGTTAAATAATTCAAATTACACTAAATCAGCTGTTAAGGCAGCATAAACCAGTGGCTTTTCTAATGAGTAGTACATCGATCGTAACAGCAAAAGTCAAAAAATTGTTTTAAAAGTTTTCTCAGCTGCTTAATATCGGCTGTACTACTTTTTCTTCTTTTAATTACTTTTAATTAGCTAAATCAAATTAGTTGCAAGTAAGAATAAAATATCAAGAACTTAATAAATTAAAAGTCACAACTTGACACAAAGATTACTTTAATAATTAAATAAACGAAAATGGAAATTTTATACATTAAGTGCCAGTGGAAATAATTTATATTTGCTAGTGACTTATATGTAAAAGTACGTGTTTGTAACCTAATAAGTACTATGAATTCGTGCTTTAAGGCTTGGAATCTTTGGTGGAGAGAGGCATGTAGGGAGTGTATGTGCATTTTTAACTTTTTTACGCAATCTTACTATTTCTATATTAAATTTAAGTATTATATCATATAATATATATATATATATATATATATATATATAATATATATATATTATTATATTATATATATATATATTATATATATATTTATATATATTAGTAACCCAAAAATATTTACTGTATAATATATATATATATATATATATATATATATATATATAATATATATATATTATTTATATATATATATATATATATATATATATACAGTGGCGTATCCAGGGGGGGGGGCCAGGGGGCCATGGCCCCCCCCGAAATTTTTTAGACACTAAGCATTTTTAAGTATCATATCCGTTTATAACATAAAATCCAGATGTTAAATTAAATATACTATATATATATTTAATATATAATATATATATATATAAAAAAATAAATTTAAAATATATATATATATATATATATATATATATATATATATATATATATATATATATATATATATATATCAGTGATGGGCGAATCCGGCAACTTTTGGATTCGAATCCGAATCCGAATCCGTGTGTGTGGAAATGCTCGAATCCGAATCCGAATCCGAATCCAGCACCTTCGGATTCGAATCCGAATCCGAATCCGTGTGTGTGGAAATGTTCGAATCCGAATCCGAATCCGAATCCATATAA
>JABUQX010134135.1:0-22500 GCA_015478945.1 Trachelipus rathkii
TTATAAATGTATGAAGAGTCTCTGATTCGGATCTTTACCAAGCACACTCCAAAAGCGAATACAGACTGGAAGCAGTACAGCTACCTGTTGAGCCGAGTCGAATGGACTCAGATCAGAAACGCATTATCGGTGTGAGTGTTTATGCAAAAGTTCGGTACAATTGCTTCGGTAATAACGTTTTGAACTGTCAAATGGCAATTTAGCTCCTTTTCCTTCAGTAACTTGAATATAGGGTGCTTCTTCATAAAAAGCTTTTTTAATTCAAATTGGGTTAATCTTTCGTTGGATGCAGATGAAAATCACTCACAGTTGTTGCGTCTAGCAGCAATCTTGAGCAGCTTAATCAGGCGTCACGCAGAGTGGTGGTTTCTCTTGGCATCATCATTTTCTGTGTCAGAACTGGTACTTAGTTCTTGATGAATCACTGCCTTAAGCAGAAGGCGCGACGTTATAAGAGATGATCTAAATAGTGGAGTTGATTGCAAGGCAGGCCTAGTGTTATTCCCTCTTCATATCTAGCGAAGACGAAGTGGCCAGGAGTAGCTCAATTGAAGGGGAGGATCGAAATTCGATCTTCAGTTTCTGAAATACAATGTAAGTCACTAATAGTCGCGAGTGTACGATTATTGTAACAAAATCTTTTAATAAGTAATAGCAAGTAAAAAGGACGCAGGCATACGAAAGCGAAACGTTGATGAGAGTAACGTGATCTCTGCACTTGATAATATATATATATATATATAATATATATATATATCTATATATTATATATATAATATATATTATATTATAGTATTTACGATAGCGGTCTATATATATATATGTATATATCATATATAGGTAATATATATAGTATATAATAGATATCTGATTGAATTCTATATATATATTACGTCCTGACTGGCTATTTCGGAAAAATTTAAATTTGAAGAATGAATTATATATATAAATAATATAATAATAATAATATATATATATAATAATAATATAATAATATAATAATAATAATAATAATAATAATAATAAAATAATAATAATATGGGAAAAGAAAAACACATATACGTGAATGAGCCAATAAACTAATTCGACTTACCTGTATTTTAATGAATCATTATTGTCTCTCAAAGGCTGACTTTGCGACTGAGAAGTGGAACTAGTTAACCCAGAATTAAAACGTTTGGAAATTTTTCAGCGTCTGTAAAGGATTTTCTGTTTCTTTTCGTAGTGTCTCACTTTGGTACATCCATTTGTCAGTGTTGACACTGTTCAGATGTGATACACTGCACTAACTACAACCCTAAATACGAGACTGAGCGAGTGAGCGTCGCGAGAAAAGAAGTTAAGTATGAAGGTGCTATCATCAACAAACACCGCTCATTAGCAACTCTTAAAATTGATGTGTAAACGCGCAAGAATTATTAGGAAATAATAATCAAATTACTCTGATGTAACTAATTTTTAAAGTAGTAATATTATTTTTTGGAGGCCTCTCCGGGGCCCCATTGGGCTGGGGGCCCTCGGCAATCGCCGACCAGCCGACCTTGCCAGTCCGGGCCTGATTTTGGAGGAGTATAATATGAAGACCAACGAACACATAATGAAGAGGCGGAATGTATAAAAACAAGAAGGAATCCCCAAATAGAAGAAATTAATGAGAAAATGGATTTGCAACAGGCTCCTAATAAGGAAGTGATGGAAAAAGATACTCCGTACCAGTAACTGGAAAACACCTGGACCAGACATGGTGCAAAATATATGTGTTAAAAAAATTACTGTACTAAGCAGAACCTTTAAACAAAGTCGCTTCAACAGAATTCTGAATCGGAACAGCTGAAATACGCCGAGTGGATGACCGAAAGGAGAAACAGTCAATTATCCCTCAGACAGGGAAACAACAAACCCAGGAATATAGACCAATTACTTGTCTACCAACTATATACAAAATATTAACAGGCAATTCTTACAGAAAGAATATACAAACTACAATGAAGAAAATAATAATTTTAATAGCAGAAGAACAAAAAGGATGCAAGTAAAGGAAGCCACGGGACAAAAGATCCATTATTAATAAATAAAATGAATCCCTAGAAGACACAGAACAAAGACAGAAAGCAACTTAAGGGCATGGACTTGGGATTGACTAATAAGAAAGCCTTAATGATAGTGTGCCCGCACTCAATGGATCAAAGAGGGTATTATAAAATCCTTATAAATCAATAAATAAAATAAAGAGAGTTTATGGAAAAAGTGATGCAAATATGGAAGATCAATATTAAACTACATCACGAAAAGGGTACGATACAAATAAATGATGTAAAAATAAGAAGAGGAATATTCCAAGGGGATTCCTTATCCCCATTGCTGTTTGTACTATCATTGAACCCACTGATTTCATTGATAAATAACTTGCATAATGGATATAGAATAGGATCAAGAAATGAAAAGAAAGGAAAAAACATCTCGCATTTATTTTACATGGATGACATCAAACTATACTCCCCAAACAAACAACAAACAATTGAACAGATAGAGGTAGTTAAAAAGTTTTCAAGTGATATACAAATGGAGTTCGGACTAGATAAATGCGCGTTTCTGGAGTTGAAGAAAGGAAAAAGAATTGACAGTGGAAATATCAGAATAGAAGACGAGATCATTAGACAACTAGAACAAGAAGACACCTATAAGTATCTCGGGATAGAAGAAAATGAAAAAATAGAACATAAGAAAATGAAGGAAAAGCTGGTGAAGGAATATGAGAAGAGACTGAAACTAATATTGAGAAATCTGAATTAAAATGCAAATTTAAGGTCGAAGCAGTAAGAACATTGGCCGTACCAGTACTATCGTATGGGTTGGGATAATTGATTGGTTCCAAGAAGATTTAAACAAACTAGATATTAAGACGAGAAAAATGCTCCACGCCCATAAATTGACATATATAAGAACCAATGCCTGGCAAGAATGTATGTCCCCAGGGACCAAGGTGGAATGGGACTTCAGAAATAGATGCAATATATAGAGAGGAAGGGATTGGATTAACAACCTATATTGAAGAAAGTGATAGTAAATTCATCAGATGGGTGAAGGAGCGCACGAAACAGGGAAAGGCGATGAGAACAATCTTTAACAGTCCAAAAAAAAGAGATTACCTATGGAAGTATGATATCCCTAACGACGATCCAACAACAGAAGGAATGACAAAGAAGGAAAAGATGAAACACCTAAGAAATGAGCACAGAAAAGCAAGAAGGAAAAAACATGAAAATAATTGGAAGGAGCACGCATTTGCAAAGGAATACAAAAAATATTATAGAACAAGTGTATATATAGATAAAGAAAAATCGATAGAAGCAGTATGCAGAGGTAATCTAAGAAAAGAAGATGAAAGAACAATTGTAGGGGCACAGGACTTAGCATTAAGAAAATGAAAGAGAAAGAGAAGATAGAGAAAGAGAACATATCCAACAAATGACCGAATGTGTAAAGTATCTCCGGAAACAGTTAGCCATATATTAATCCACCTGTGACACACTTTCCAACGCAAGATCTAACACCGAAAGACATAATACAATATGCAAATTAATCCATTTTAGAATTTGTGAAAAATACAAAATAACATGGATGGCCTAGTGGTTAGAGCGTCCGGTTGTTGTTACTCAGCACGCGGAGTCCAAGGTTCGAATCCCGCTGACGGAAGAGTAAAATGCTTTCTTTAAAATATGTTGATTTAAATGAAATTAAATGAATGAGTCACAGAGATTTTACTCTTCGTGAGCGGGATTCGAAACACTGGACCTCCGCGTTTGCTGAGGTAACAAACAAACGCGGATGCTCTAACCACTAGGCCATCCACGTCCCCAAAAAAAACGCTTCAAACGTAGTTTTTAAAGCACCCGGCTTTCTCAGAGAGAACCTAACCGGAAAACCATATGCGCTTAGGACCGAGGTTCGGGCCATGATAGACATGTTTCCACACATGGCAAGTGAATTTAAAAAAATAAAAAAAAAAAAAAATTTAAAAAATTTTTTAAAAATTTTCTGAGTGCAGCTATAAATGTAAACAAAAAGGAGAATTAAAAATTCATCTGCTAACTCACAGCAATTTGAAATTATTTAAATGTTCTGAGTGCAGCTATGAGTGTATTCAGAAAAGTAACTTAAAAAGTCATCTGCTAACTCAAGCAATTTGAAATTATTTAAATGTTCTGAGTGCAGCTATGAATGTAATCAGAAAAGTAACTTAAAAAGTCATCTGCTAACTCACAGCAATTTGAAATTATTTAAATGTTCTGAGTGCAGCTTTGAATGTAATCAGAAAGGTCACTTAAAAACTCATTTGGTAAAGCACCGGTATTTTGAAATTATTTAAAATGTTCTGACTGGCAAAGCTATGAATGTAATCGCACAAGAATAGGGCTTAAATTCATTCTCTTAACTCAGCGCAATTTGAAATTATTTAAATGTTTTGTATGTGCAGCTATGAATGTAAATCAGAAAGGTCAGCTTAAAAACTCATCTGCTAACTCACAGCAATTTGAAATTATTTAAATGTTCTGACTGCAGCTATGAATGTAATCGCAAAGATAGCTTAAAAATTCATCTCTTAACTCACAGCAATTTGAAATTATTTAAATGTTCTGAGTGCAACTATGAATGTAATATGAAAGGAAATGTAAAAAAACACATTCTTAAGAAGCATGGAACTGGCACAATAAATAAAGTAATCGACTAAAATCAGAATGATTAAAAAATGTTATTGCAAACGGAAAATTAAAGAGAGTCTAATTATAGAGGCAAGAATAATGATTTTGATTATTATGAAATAATAGTCATAATGGAACATATAATAATAGTTTCCTGCTTTTAACCCCAGATACCAAGAGAGACGCACTATCGAACTGTGAGGAACTGCGAAAGCCTCATCGATCTGTGTACATAGAGTGGGTCTGAAAATTCAGATTTTCCTCTGGAAGAATTAACAATAACCCCGAGTAGAGTTGGGAAAAAAAACGTTTTTTTCAAATCGTGTTTTTTTCATGTTTTTTTCGTTTTTTTCTGTCAATTTTCTATTTTTCGTTTTTTTTCGTTTTTAATTAATTAATATACTTTTTAAAAATATAAAAGAGGCTAATATGATATTTCGACTTGAATATTTTCATTTTAAACAGGAATTGTCAAGTGATAGCTTGAAATTTAAAATGCAAGTACTTATTCCTTATGATTTATAAATAGCGAACTACCTTTCCGCTCTTAATATTGTTATCAATTGTTTTCGCTTACAATTTCAGTAGGTTGATTCCTGCAGCTGCTGTTTGAGGCTTCTACTTTCTAAATTTAACTATGTATTTTACATTTGTATCATATAATCATATTTATGATTTTTACTTTGTTAAATATGTAATACAAATTTATATTTAATATAGAATGAGTCTGAATGACAAAACTCAGAAGTGACTTGCAAATGAAATAATAAAAAATATTCGAAATTAAAAGCATATACCCAGATTGTAAATGAAGGAGGAGGAGTGAATGACTAAAATTAAATATTTGGCTTTTGAATATTAACTTTTGATTCACTAATCACTTTATCCCGCACTGCCCCAGACCCCTGAGTCACTACTGATGCGTCAGACCTATCATGGTGCTGTGAGCTACTGTCAAGCTCATTATGCTACTGGGCTCATCAGCGTGATCAGCCACATTTAATTCTTGATATGACTGATAAGTCTTTGAGTATCTCAAGTCCGTATGAGTATCGTGTTGAGACAAGTGACAGTGGTGAAGCAGGGCAGTAAGCAGGACTCTTTTAAACTTAGCTGCCTTAGCATAATCATATCTCTCAGTTGGCAAATTTCAGAATTTCCTAGTTCTAGATTTTGAGCAATAAATACTAGTTTGCAACGTCTACACAACAAAGTTATATTTCATGCGAGGCCTTTGCTACCCTTTTATTTTGCCTTAAAAAAGTACACAACAGTACAGACTTTTTGCACGTGGCATTTCTAAATTCTGATTAAATAATTATGATAGAAAATATGTAACTGAAAGCTGAAACAGAGTAAGAAACATAATGAAGCCATAAACAAATTATTGAAAATCAAAATTCAGAAAATAAATAAAAAATATGGAAAACCCACCCAAAAATTTTTTGAACACAAACTCAAGGGCTTCCACCATTTTAAAAATTTGGACACCAAAAAAATGTCCAATTAGAGGCATATTTGCTAAATTATAATATAATATGTTCAAACATGTAATTCCGCAAACTTATTGAAAAAAAACGAAAAAAAACATTTTTACTTGGTCTTTTTTTGCAGGCTGTGTTTTATTTCAATGAAAAAGTTTTTTTTCGGAAAAAAACGAGGCTTGTTTTTTTCCTTTCCCAACCCTAACCCCGAGATACCAGCATAGACCAGAGGGATATGAAATGTTAGCCCCAGATAAGGAAGTATCAAAGACGATGCCGCATATAGTTAATGGGTAATTAGCAAAGGAAAATTTCAAGAAAATAATTGATTGGGTAATAATGGATAACTATATTGCAGTGTTGTTGTGGTTGATATTGGGAAGTACCCTAAAAAATCCTGTAGATTTCCAAATCCAAAAACTTAAAAACAAAACTCGGCTATAGCAAAAATCAACCGAAAAGAAGAAGTATGAATTTAATATTTGTAAACATCATAGTTGCATGTCAATGGAAAGAAGAGAATTGGAGTATGGCATAACTCTTGCCCCGCTAAAGAACCAATTAATATTACGGTACATTAAGCAAAAATTATGAGGGTAGGTAGGGGGAAATTTTAAGTAAGTCAGCGCATTTTGACTGCCAGTAAGACTTATTTATGTGTTCCTTGATTCAGTCAGGATGATAGAATATTTGAGTATAGTATAAATATGGAAAGGAGAAATCAATTTTCTCTTTAGTTTAATTTTCGATGAAATAAAGGAAATCTATTTGAAACGGAATTTTAAGATCAAAGTTTTATGAAAGATTCTAAAAAGGAATGCAGTATTCAATCGTGTAATCAGTTTTGTCTCGCAACTCCTTATCGCCTTCCCCTCCCCCCCCTTCTCTACTTCCATGCAAGTAATTTATAAGTAGAAATTGGAATGAATTTTGGATTGGATAATTAAGTGCGATTCAATTCGGTTCTGAATTAAAGGAGAAAGACGCTTGCAGAAGACATCAGAGTAAATAATGAAGAGTTAGAGATGGAAGGGAATTAGTATTGTGCAAAGTGGTATAGTTGTAAACAAATTAGAATTAATAAATTTTATATTAACTAGTTTTTATTCTTCCAGATTAAGTTGCTAAAGAAAAACTAATTAAATTAAATATTAATGAAATTGAATTAAAAATATGAACGAAGATACTAATGACTCAATTAGAACTTAGTTTAATACTTTTTTTTACAAGCGATTCAAACCAATTTTTTTACCCTAACTAATTACGTTTGTATACAGAAAGACTACTTAATTTTATAATTACTCCTCAACTCCATCTGAAATCCTAAAGCAGGACATATCAACATAAAAAGCAACACGGAAGAGACCTCGCCGCATGTCTATTGCCTAGACAAAAGCATTGACATCAATAGATTGTACCCAATCAACCACGGCTGTCGAACAACCTACCAACCAACCCTCTGATAGCTTGCTGGAGTTTTCAAGTTCTTCCGAATCCTCCTATAACTTCTTACAGAGTTTAATATTACAGCACTCTCTAAAGGATTTTATACCCTACCGGGTGAAATAGATTCCAGTTCCCAAATATAGCTTGATATAACGATCCCCTCATTTTCTAACTTACGCTTCTGAGAAAGGTGAATGGAAAAACGTTCAAAACCAAACACTGTAAACGCTACAAACTTTCTGCTGCAGTCGGCGTCATGAAAGGGGACCCAGAGGTCTCTCATCCTAAATCAGATTCTCCAACCTTCCAATGTGACTCATCTGATGCCTCATTGACAAAATCTCCAGCATTAGGCTTTCATATTTCACAGAACCTTTGGGAATCACGGAGTGTCTCTTCAACTCCCAGTACAGATCGCTTTCTCTCTCTGTTAACCCAACGGAACATATACTGGATCCCGATCTCACAAGTCACAACTAGAACGCCTTCACAAAAAGGTGGCCCATTCCCGGTGACACCTTCCTACACTGCCTTCACGGAAAAAGCCCCATACTCTCCACCCAATTCCGAATCTGATTGCTTGGTGGTACTGATATCGCTCCCATTCCTAAATATGATCATTCTGGTTGCTCATGCAACGACCAGAACCTTAACTCCAACAATAACCATGGACTTGGTCGATCCAGCTTATTTCATATTCATGACGAAGCCTCTCCCCCAAACTACCCCCCCCCCCCAAGAAAAAAAAAACGATCGTACAGCCATCGTCTTACGACTATTCCTTACAACCAGAATTTATTGCTCTTCGTCAGGAGCCACGTCTCAGCCTCTCCATCCCATCTGATTATTTTTCCGACATTTTCTAGCTACATAGAGACCATTGTCTCAAGAAGACCATCCTCATAGTACTCATAACAACACAACATGATCACCTTCCTCAGTGGAATTGTCGTAGCTACTATTCGAATTTTGATGAACTCGATCTCTCAACTAATAAATTTATGCACACAAAAGTGCTTATGTTTGTAGGAACTTCGACTATGTTCTTTCGGAATACAAATCGCCTCTAACATCTATAAAACTAGGTGACAATGATAGGGGAAGCGTCGGAATTCTCATTCAAAAGTATGTCCCCTATTCTCCAGTCCCTCTTCGAAATAGATTTAATGGTGACATCACGAGTCCATTTGCCCACCGATTTCACTTTTTTCGATCTACTTAGCTTCCAGTAACGAGTTCACCAAGGCCGACTTTATCAAACTTTTCAATCAGCTTCCCACTCTGGTTGTCATATTCGTTGATTTCAATCTTCTTTGCCACTCATTATGGGGTAACTCCGTCACCTAGCTTAAGGCTAAGATCCTTTCCGATCTAACCCCTTTTCCCTGGGTACCTTAACATTGGACTCCCTACCTATGAACGTTTAGATACACACTCCTCTTCCTGTATAGAAATCTCCTTTAGTCTTATGGATCGCTTCATATGGTCCCACTTTGATTATTTACATGCCAGCGACCATTACCAATTGTTAGAACCCCATTCCCGCTGGAATTATGGTCGAGCGAAGTGGGCCCTTGCTATCCAATTTTCTCCCTTACACGAGTAGTTTTCTACCACTGACGCGCCTTGAACTTCTTCCAGCAGGTTATCATCACAGCAGCAAAACCTTGCATCCCGCGGCCTTCACCAAAATTTCTCTCTTTATCCAATATTTCTCTTTATCCAATGCCTACTGTTAGACATATCCATCCAGGTCCATTGATCAGCTTTTTGATCAAGCCAGTATACTTTGGATGAACGTGTTTCGTAGGGCCTTGTCCTCAGCGCATTACTATTTGTTCCCGAATTCAATAACGTCGTTTCTGCTATCCTAGCGACAGTAAAAAAAATTTCCTGTATGTTGATGACCTGACGTTATACATCATTAATATTTCTTTATGTAATTCAAGTTTCAAGTCATTTTGACAAAAATTGTAGGACGTGAACTTTTTGTAATTTTTTGTTAAAAACATAAAATGCTCTTAACTATATGTTCGTCATGAATTTATAAAACCTAGTTTTGTAAGTACAGTACATTTTTTATTTATTTTTTTTTATTAAAATATTTCTAAATTTACTCCAGTAGTTTCCTTGAGTGTTTCCAAACGTAATTTACTTTCTCATTTATTCTAATTTTCAAGTAGTAATTATTTTATGTCTTAAAGACATTGGTTTCATGATCAGAAGATTGATCATAAAACGGGTTCATTCATTGATAAGGAAAAATATTGACTGAATTGTTTTCACATAAGGCAAAGAACTCGGTCAAACCGTTGTTTCTCTTGAAGGGTCTTCAGGGAGATAGGTTGGTGAGTTTTAAGTATAAAATTGCATTATAATACTGCACAGGCCGGTAACTCATTTAACAGGAGGCCTGGATACTGTTACAATACAGGTTTGAGAATCATAAAAAGTGTTAGTTGATTGGATTGTCACGGGGGCCTGGCCAAAGGATTTGTTTATACGTTGGAAGAGTAAGTTTATGACACAGAATTTAATATCTTTTTAACCAATCACACTACATCTATCATAATTATGATTCTAGAGTAAAAAGATGTTTATAATGAAATAAGCTTATGCAGTAAATGTTTGAGCTCTAAGCATGGTGCAGGTCAGGTCAGGTCAATGCCCTGGACTTGATGAGCAACTTTCTTTCTGTTGCCAAGTTTGCAATAAAAGGTCATATTACTGCTCTTTGTAAGCAAAGGAAGGTCACACTTTAGTAATTGTATGTCTTAGTTTTAATCAAAGCACCAATAATTTATACTAGTTAGCCTCAACAATTATAAGGGTTGGTAGAGGTAAAAGTGACCCCAGTTTGATGCTTTGTAGATTCCGGGTTCCAAAGGTCCCATTTTTCAAAAAAAAGGCTTAATATAAAGGCCAAGGTGGCTCTCCTCAAATCTAGGGCTTTGCCCTCGTTAGAGTTGTTGTCTGTGTTTTTATTTTTCAAGTGTATTAAATCAATATCAGAATTTTCTACTGTTCAATTCAAAAATATAAAGGTCTTTATTGACGCTCAGATTGTTCTTTCTTGGTTCCTGTCAGCAAGAGCAAAAAATAAAAACATTTTTGTAAATTATTAGTTAAAAAAATTTATCAAAAAAGGTGAACAAGGTATCCATTTCTTATGCCGATATCAACACTACTGAAAATCTAGCAGAGCAGATCTGATTACCAGAGGTGTTACAACCTTTCAAAATGGCTGTTACGGCTTGGATACTCCAAGATCATACACAATGGCCTATTAGCTTTTTTTTTTTTTTTTTTTTTTTAATAAATATACAGATGAATACTGCAAGGGCAACTCATGGACAGAGCCCTATTCAAGGAGGGGGTGTACTCATTTTACATCTGAGCAAAATGAAGCCATGCCTAAGGAGAAAATAACACATTCTCCCACCCAACCAATATCAAAACTGGGTCTCACTTTGTTGAGTCGGATTGTTTCATAACCACTGAGCTTCCAGGCAATAAGATTTGGAAATAGAAGCTTTTCCAACTGGTAAAGTTCTGATATGCTCAGTCGAAATCCAGCCTTTACTGCGTAGATTTGAAGATCTGTGTAACAATGTCCAAATTTTAAATATAGCCAAAAATGCTTATATTTTTGCAAAAAGAATAGATATTGTAACTTTTAATATTTCACACCCCAGTTGAGATGATTAAATTTAATAATTACTTTTAATATTTTATCAATTTAAAATTGAAATATTTTAATGCAAACTTATTTTTTAAAATTTCTGAACTTCACACAACTTAAAAGCCGACTTGTCTACATTACAAATTTCTTAAAATCAGATGGTAAAAACGTTCTCCAGATTTAGATTTTCTCTTCTCATTTCTTCTCTTTCCTGCTCTTTTATATGTAACTTGATTGAATGACATTTAGATCCATATTTTATTAAAATATTTATTCAAAAATATTTTTTGATACTATAATAATATATTATTAATCAAAAAATATCACTACTTTTTTCTTTAGTAATTTAATATTGAATTAGATCATTCCATGATAGGTAATTTTATCACTAAAAATAGTTAGAATGAGTCGTAAAAACTTTGAAGGAGTTAATTGAGCACTAGATGAAGACTTGAAGTGGAATCTCCTCTATTTCTTTCATTGTAATTAAAAAATTTGCTGTGATAATAAAAATGAGAGAAAATGAAATATTTAATAAATATGTTCTGAAAACTTTGTATTGCATTTCCATTCTAGTTTACTTTAATTACAATGTATTAATTATTGTTTTTTTCATTTGTTTACAAGGTATTAATTATTTGAAATACATTTAATTTCTATTTACTGTACATATTAAAATGGATTTGAAATCTGAAATTGAAATTAAGGATGAAGAATTAGACTTAGAATACAACTGTTATGAACATGATCCTCAGGTGGGCTAATATATATATATATATATATATATATATATATATATATATATATATATATATATATATATATATATATATATATATATATATATATATATATAGTTTTACTATATTATATATATATAGTTATATTAGATATATATTTTACAGAAAAAGATATATTATATATATATATATATATATATATATATATATATATATATATACCGTATATATATATATATATATATATATATATATATATATATATATATATATATATATATATATATATATATATATATATATATATATATATATATATATATATATATATATATATATATATATATATATATATAAAACCTTATACAATATATATATACATAAATATATATAAATATATATTATATATATATATATATATATATATATATATATATATATATATATATATATATATATATATATATATATATATATATATTCTGGAAACCACACCAATATATCAATCCTAAAAACAAAACAAAAAAAACACCCAATGATCTATTATCCTACAAACCCATATCCCTCCTCTCCACTATTCAAAGCATTTTAAAAACTAATCCTTCTTAGAACTACCCCATACATTCCTCTCCTTCTTAGAACTACCCTATACATTCCTCTATCAGACTTACAACATGACCAGATATAAACACACTACCACTACACCCCTCACAGACCTGACCCAACACATTCCTATAAGCTTCAACCAAATTCACCCTTCCCTTTACATACTTCTAGTAGCTATAGATATCAACAAAGTCTTCATATAGTCCCTGAACACATTAGATGAAAAAAATATTGAGCACAAACCTACCCATTAAAGTTAAAAAATATTTTATCTCTGGCTGCACAGCCAGTTATCCAAGGCTACCACTCGTATAACAGAGTTCCCCAGAGCTATTCTCTCATCTATTCTTTTTAACCTTTTTATGCATGATCTACCTAATCCAACCTCTCCTAAACCAAAATTAATAACTGCAGTTGACCTAACCATCACATCACAGAGTTTATCCATACTTAACAAATCCTGTGACATACAACAATATATAACCTAATTCAAACAATGGCTAACACTTAACAGAATGATTGTCTCACATTCACACTTCTATGCCAGATAGAGGAGAATCCAATACTCACCTAATATTTTAATTTGCAAACAGTGGACTTCCTCTAAACAAAAAAAAAAACATCATCCTAGGACTCACATTTACACATGCATGACATGTACGCTACACTAACAACAAAACCACAAGAGACACAAATTTAATGTTTTGAAGACCCTGACTGGCATAAAATTTGGACATAAAGAAACCCTTGCTGTTAATATTTGCATTCCTCTACTAAACTTCACAACACCTACTTGTGCTTCTGGACTTAAAATTCAACAATAATAAGCTGGAAATAGCACAAAATAAGGGACTGAGCTTAAAACAGACTGCCTCCCCACTACTCCCACTCATAACCTCCAATCCAAAACAAAAATACTCCCCTTAAATGATCACCTAGACATGATTGGCTGTCAACTATATAGTAAATCTTTATAAGCAGACCACCTTGCCCTCCAGCAACCACCAACACTAAGAGAAAACAGGAACACACCTGCAACAAACTTCAAACATCTACAACAAATAACCCCCTTCCCTCCACCTCCTAACACTTCATCATAAAACACATTTCTTTGCATATAACCCAAAGAGTTATCTCTACATACCCAAACAGCACTATTCTTCAAACATGTGCACCAGAAACCTCCAATGCAGAACAATCCTTGGACAGCAAAACTCACAGCATATATTTTTCCTGCACCAGATGACACTAAACACCAAATGCTGGATTGTCCAGCGTTGAACTTGTGAGGCACACTTATGCCATTTCATCAATGGAGGATCTCTTTGCTGAGCTTGTCCAGGTGGAAGAGTTTCTTAGGACTCCCCACTTCCCATAAAGGGTGGCGGTGGGCAGTAAAGGTAAAGGTATATATATGGTCTATTGTCCTGACCATATTCTTCTTATGGTTCTGAAAACTTGTGCTTTTGAGGATTCCCTCCTCCTTGGCAAACCCTTTCATCTTGGTCTGTAATTTCTTTCTTCTCTTCCTGCTGGAAGAGTTATACATTCATCCTGTGTGAAAAAAGGGTGGCCCCATCTCAACCCTCTTATCATTTTCCTATCGCTTTAACCTCGGTTTTTAACAAAGTTTTTCAAATTATCCTTATTAGGAAGATTTGGAAACCTCTTAATTCTTCTAATTTCCTCTCTAGTCGCCAGTATGGCTTCCATAATGATCGCCCTATTTGTGATATTTTTTCACTATTCTGTGACTCTTGGTCCTTTGCTCTTCAGCATAACAATGAATCTTTTCCTGTTGTTGTAGACATATAGAAACCCTTTGATGTGTCTGTCACAAAGCCTTTATTTCTGATCTTCCCTCTTTCAATATTCATCCTTTTCTCTGTAATGTTCTTTCAGATTTTCTTTCTGGTCCTTTTATTATAGTAGCTGTTATATTCTTTAAATTTATCTTTTTTCTTAATGGTTCCATTCTATCCCCAACTCTTATTCTACTTTTCATTAATGATCATCATCATCTGTCATTTCATCACGTATCCACTTTTAAGCTGATGATTCCATCTTTCATTATTCCTTTCAATTTAAAGGATGTCACATCCAAAAGCAAATAACAGATGATGGAAGGGTCTCATTGGATCAACTAAAACCCGATCATCTTCATATTTCTAATTTGGGCAGAGACAATATGGTTGTTTTCATTGCTTCAATAAACTCGGTTTCTTCATCGTTTTACTTGACATATTCTTCCACAAAACATCTTTTCATTTGCCCTTAATACTCTTGGTGTTTCTATTTCATACGATCTTCCTTAGAAATAGAAGGATCACATTTTTTCTTTCTATACAAGCTTCTAAGAGGTTGGGTGTTCTGAGTCTCCTTTAGAATTTCTTCACATTAATCCAGTTGTTTGTTCATCATAGATAAGCTGTTAGCCCCTAATGGATTATGCATCACATATTTCGGGTATTTCCCATCATGCAGCTCTTCTCAAAAATATGAAATCTAGAGTATTTTGCCTTGTCAACTCGAGTTCTTTCTAACTCTGAAACACTTTCTGCAACACTTTTTGCACTTCAAACTTTATTTCTCCATATTCAATAAGGAAGACCATGTAAATATTTCAAGCTGACCAGTATATTGTGTTGAAAAGCCACTGTTTAAAAACTCAATGTGGCAATTTTCCTGAAATTTCAGCCATGTCTAAAGGAAATATTTTACCAAAGTAAACTAAAGAATATGTAAAAAAGCTTTTATGAGTCAATTTTTTCCTGGTGAAAAGATTGTATAAGTATTAGAAATGAAGAAACTGGTGAAAATGAATTAATTCAAAAACGTTTGGTTCTTATGAATTTAAAAGAAACTTTTACAAGAGTGACCCTAATAGTCCAGTCATTGGTTTTTCTTCTTTATGACCCAGACACTGCATACTAGCTGGTAGGGTAGGCACACATTTTGTATGAGTATACAAATACCACCAAAATGTAAAATTACAAATCTCTGCAATAGGCATTAGAAATTTGACTTATAAAGATCTTATAAGGAATAGTATTTGTGATATTCATAATCAAGATTGTATGATACATGCATGCAACCTTTGTCCTAAAGAGGAGGGAGTTAAGGAACTTTTAGAAAGATTTGACAACCTTAATTATATACAAGAAATTAAATATAAGCTGTTTGTGTCAGTTGATACCATAGGTGTAATTTAGTTTAGATGACTGATTCAATGAAGATTTTATAATCTCTTTAAGGCAAAACATAGTTAAATTAACAGGGCATCATTATATATAGAAAATGCAAAGTGCATTTCTTAACTTTGATAATTACTCAGAAAACTATTCCTTTATTTTCTAAGTTGGTGTACAAGGCTATCACTTGAAAAACTCTGTGTACTGTCCATCCATTTGTAATGTACTTTAAAAGATCTGTATCAGATGAAATACTTTACTCAAGTTATTGTTTTACTTCACTATACATAAAGCATAATACAACTGTGGTGTATTCATTCCTTTCTAAGTTGGCTCCAGTGGTAAAAAAGATGTTGAAACCTTGAAAAAATCCATTGCTTCATCGATGACTGTGCTGCACAATAACAAGTTTAATTTTTTAAATATTTGCAAACATAAAACATATTTTGGTATTAAATATGAAGAGCTTTTTTTTTTTTTTCAAAATTGTCTTTGATGAAATTCCTAAAAGTGTTAATACATTTTTTAACTAGCTTGAAAGAACCTTAGGCAACAAATTCTCATTTGAAGACATACAATTTGTTGCAAACAATCTTGGGTAAGAAAATTAATTTTTTCTATGTTACACGGTACACCTGAGAAAATTTGTGAGAAAGAAAGTCTTCTAAAAATCAGGTTTAAATTAGCAAAAACACCATAAGAGGCACACAAAATTTCCATAATTTTGTTCCTGTAAATGATGAAATGACTTGTACAAGTTTTTGAACTTCAACTGACTTAGTAGGATATGAAAAACAATTTGCTACTCAAACCCAGTCATATATTTAGGAAGTTAATATTAATCCCAAAGTTGGAGATTGTTATATGTTCTTATGATTAAAAAAAAAATGGGTTGGTTTAGTAAATTATTTGATGATTTTAAAATTGACTTTATATACCAGCGTGGTTCTTAGTAAATACTTTCATTTACCACAAATTAGAGATATCTGCCATTTACCAAAAGACAATTTATTATTTTATTAAACTGCCCGATCAGTTAAAGGCAGACACAAGTAGGGTACAATATGCTTTTAACAAAACTGAAATTGAATGTTTATAGTTATCGTATACATAACAATATTTGATAAAATAGAAACACATTCAATCTTATACAATAATATTTCTCACTTCCCAAAACATATATATATACAATGATTTATTTTGCTTTGTTACTTTATATTACATTTAATATTAATTTTGTATTAAATAATAATAATAATAATAATACACACACACACACACACACAATAATAATAATAATACACACACATTAATAGGGTCAATCCATTTTTCCGCATTTATTACTGCCGATAATTGTCTTTGTATTTTTGCAAAGCACAAATATCTCTGGCAGCCAATCAATATCTGTTTAAGATTTACCTGGAAAGCCACCAGGTTAGCAGCTGACCAGGAGCAAATATCACTGGCCATGCAACATTTGTCAAGATCTCCACATTAGGATTTCGCTTTTGATGGCGTGACTGCAAAGATGTTTAAGATTGTTTTCCCGTTTGTAGTGTTAATATCAATCATTTGTAACCGAAAATCAAACAATCCAGCAGTTCATTTTGTGGTGCATTAGTTGAAACACTTAACGAAACATACTGTTTGTTTGATCCAACGACTGAGTTTGCAGTCATTTTTAAAAATTTCACAGGTGTTAAAAATCCACTTGAAAAATCATCCTTGAACCCACATCTGACAGTGTGCAAACTGAATTTTTCACATCATTATACTACTACCATATAGATGTTCCTTCACCTGCAATACTTTGGTATCGCTGTGAAGAAATACAGCCATTCAAAATGCCAAAATTTTTTTTTTTTTAAGTTGTGTTATGATAGCATAGGTAGGCCTACTGTATTATAAACTACCTCTATTGTTAAAGTGTATAAATATTTTCATAAACATTAGAAATATTAAAGTTTTTTTGCTTTATTCAATGATCTTAGGTTCCTGTTTAAAATAAACAATGAAAATAAAATTCATAATTTTGGAAAAATTCATTTTTGAAAATGTCAATAAAATATAACTTAGACTTGTGTTTTTCTATCCAAAACTCTGCTAGATGATTAAAAATGAATTTTCGATTTTCACTATAATTAAAATTAGTTTGAAGAACTACAGACGTGTAATAATATTTAATGACTGTTTTCCCTGACGCCACTGACCGGTTTTTCCGGAATTCTTTTGAGAATGAATTTTTTAAAAATTTAAAAATATTTATTTCGATATTTTTATTATTTTCATTTTTCTATAACATTAAGGAAACTCCAAATGTGAGAAAAAACTATTAAGTAAAGATGTAACTTAAAATTTAGATTTTCATGATTCATTAAAAACAAAAAATGATTTTTGACCGATTTTCCCCATTTACGGTAATTATATATATATATATATATATATATATATATATATATATATATATATATATATATATATATATATATATATATATATATATATATATAACATAAACGTAGCACACAAACATAAAGAGGCCCGTATATATTTTTTTATTTACAATTAACATGGTAAGAGCGACACAAGCACACTTCAAAATCTTAGCTTGCATAACTGAATTAATTTATAGTTTTTACATTAAATATTATTACGTCTGTGTTTGTCCAACTAATTTTAATTATAATTTAAATGTTATAGATTTAATAATGTTATAGTATTAATTTGAAGAAAAACACAAGTCTGAGTTATATTTTATTGACATTTTCCAAACGTAATTTTTCCAAAATTATGAATTTATTTTCATTGTTTTTGCTAAATAAAAATTGAAAAAGAATTATGACAAAAAAATTCATTACTTCTAATAATAATAATAATATTTTTACACACTTTAACAATATAGGTACTTTATATTACGAGTAGGCCTACGTATGCCATCATAACACAACTTAAATTTTTTTTTTTTTTTTTGGCTGTATTTTTAAAAACAAGCAAATACCAAAGTCAATATTGCAGGTGAAGGAACATCTATGGTAGTAGTATAATGTGTGAAAATTTCAGATTTTTAGCACTTACCCCATCAGAGATATTAAGGTTCAAAGTTACCAATTTTCCGAAAATTTGATTTTTGGACACCCTGTAAATTTTTTTTAAATTTACCAAACTTCAAATAAGATTTAAGTTAAACCCTACTTAGTATGTATCATCACACAAAATTTTATATCGTTAAATTATTTCCTTCTTTTGAACAATACACCCACGAAAATGGAAATTTCTTCGATTTTTAACACAATTTTTCGGATTCATTTTCATGGTGAAATATTATTTTCCCAAAAAAAAACAGGAAAGGCCAAATGTACCTTAAAGTATCCCTAACAAATCACTCTCTATGAAATTTGGTATAAGAATTACCAATATGGAGATATGACTTAAAATGTTACCTCTATTAAGTGATAAATTGCTCCACCTGGTCAAACATTCTGGCTCACCCTGTTATAACCAGAGTAAATCTACAAAAACGAATGGTGGTTTTGAACTTGCCAGGGATAACATTAACACCATGCAAAATTACGATACTCTATTATTTTGTACGAAAATGGATTGACCCACACACACACACACACACACACATAATAATAAAGCATTTAATTTATTTAGTTTGTTTCATGAAGCGGATAAAAAATGAGAAATTAGACTAATTAAGGATTTTTAAAAATGGTCTCAAAAACTGATTAATGTTTCTTTTTGAATACTTTGCTTAGTAATCCGTCCTGGGAGATTTGTCCTAATATATAGGACTCTTACCATTCCGCATTTCCTAGACATTTCCCTCCCTCTATGTGACTTCCTTCTTCTGATCATTCTGCTTTGATTTCCTTTTCCCTTTTTTTATTGTCCAAATTTTTTGGTTTTTAAGTAGTATTTGCAACCCAATCTAGACTCACACTCCTAACTGAACTCCATCTTTTTACTGGTTTAGAGTTGACTTCTTTTGATTGTCTGTTTTTAGTCTTCAAACTAGATTGCTTTCCTTAATTAATCTTTAATACACTTTTACTTGATTGTGTAATTTAGCGAGCACATAATATCCAACTTCAATTACGCCAGAGCTTCAGTTATTTTGCAGGTCTCTTACTCTGGCCTTAGCACTGAACATTTTCCGTCTCTTCAGCCATAGTGTGTTTGAAATTGACAGAAAATGTTTTGCCTGCAATGTTAATACCATATGTAAATTAACTGTTAAACAGATCTTATAACATACAATATGTAAATGCCTTTTAAACCTCGATTCTATGCTATTGCCTTATATTCTTTTATTAGCATAATATTTTCAAACTATTTTACTAGTGAATTTTATTATAGAGTAATTTCAGCATATAATTATTTTAAATTTACCGGCAATGTCTTAAAGTAAAACATTGTTATTATTTTACTTTATAAAACATTGTTATTATATTACTTTTATTATAGTACTAAAAGTTGCATTGCCTATATAAATACCAATATAAATTTACTGAATTTCTAAATCTAATAAGTGAATTTTAACAGAAAATTCTCAATTATAGAAAAGGTTCATCAGGCAGGAAATTTCAACCCACATCTCTATATGATGAATTACTACCTATTTTAGTTGTATCCTATCCCAGTAAGTTTATATTAAGCCTTCAATTTTTTTTTCAGACTTTTCCTGAAAGTGGAACAAACTTTGCTTCACCTTATAGCATTAAAATTGAAGAATTAGATGAAACAGTATCTATAAAGTCAGAGTTTAGAGAAGTAAAGCAGGAATCCATGTTAAGCGAAGAGCAGGTCAACATTGACGTCGTTAAACCTGAAATGATTGGGAATAAGTCAAGCCCTCAACATGTAAAGGTATTTTAATTCATCTCTCATTGCTTTTTATTCAATTTAGAAATAAAGGATTAAGACTGCAGGGAACAGTACGTTTTCATTATTATTATTATTATTATTATTATTATTATTATTATTATTATTATTATTATTATTATTATTATTATTATTATTATTATTATTATTATTATTATTATTATTATTATTATTATTATTATTATTATTATTATTATTATTATTATTTTTATCTTCCCTACAGGTCCCCACAGATGGGGGTAGGGTGTACAACATGCATCAGAAACAGAATAGTTTGGTAGAGGACGTGACCTAAGTCGAAAAGAAAGCCCCCCCCCCCCCATACCTTCCTCATTTCTTTTAAGTGCAAGCCCATCCCAACCAAAATCCAAAATTATTATTTCTTTATTATCCCCACAAATTTAGGGTGGGTTGTGCAACATGCACCTAAAACAATAGTTAAATAGAAAAACATGACCTAAGTCGAAGAAGAAAGCCCCCCCCCCTCCAACATCCACACACACACAACCTCCTTCCCCCTATCCCTTTACAGCGTTACTTAATACACGTCCTGTAACTTCACAACTGGGGACAGTCACCCACTGTGGCATCTTGTCAATGTCCTGGGCCAATCCCACAACCATACCCTAATTTCTCATGAAACCATTAATAACTAATTCCTATTTTTGCACTAACCCTCTTGCTTGTGCTAAATTACGTTCCTTCTTCAGACTCTCTCAAACTGACTTCATCCATTTTTTCTTTATTCTCATTCAGCCTTTTTGATTCCCAACACACTTCACTTAATTCCGTTTCACTAACTGATCTATCATCCATCCTTCCATGACCATACTATCATCATGCTTTCATTCATTTTACTCCATTCACAACAGACAGCTCCCTTACACGCTCATTCCTCATTTTATCAATCCTTTCACACCTAACACGCCCTCCCTAGGTTATCCATCTGAACACATTGTACCTGAATATATGTACCTCTTATTCCACACCATAGTTTCACTTCTATATAACACTGAAACAACATATCCTCATGCTGAACCCTAACTCACTCAAGACGTAGTTCCCTTCCATTCACCAAATATTTAACTCAGATCAGCCTCCTACCATAATAACTTTTCTCCTAATTACGTCTGCATCATCCGTATATCCATCCAACATTGAATCTTAAACTCGATACTTGTTCCAGTTGCCTTCCATCCAACATGATTTCACTCCTCGGACTCTCCTCACCCCACCCACCACCATCACCTTACTCTCCTACGTTTACTTTCAAACTCCCTCCTTTTACACACCCTGCTAAACCCCTCAGCCAATCCTAATAAACTTTCTTCACATTCACCACTCAAATCCAAATCATCATTGTACAATAAGGCTGCCACCTTCCACTCTCTTCCATTCTCCATTAGTCTAACCCCCTCCTCTGCCAGCCATTCCTTTACCTTCCACTCTCTTCCATTCTCCATTAGTCTAACCCCCTCCCCCTCCTCTGCCAGCCATCCCTTTAATTCTTTCATCACCTCATCCATAGGCAAATTAAATAGCCATGGAGACATAACACATCCCTGCCTCACTCCACCACTAACATTAAACCATTCACTCTTCACTCTTCTACTTATTTTTTACACACACTTCACTATCAACGTACACACTTTTGATTTCATTTAAATGCCTATCACCAACACCATATATCATTAACACCTGTCACAGAGCTTCCCTATTAATCCTGTCATATGCCTGTTGCAACTCCATAAAACCTAAATA
>JABUQX010134136.1:0-33504 GCA_015478945.1 Trachelipus rathkii
GTCGTCCAACTTAAGGAGTGTTAATGTGGGAAAGGAGCAGGGTAAAAAGATCTTAATTGAAAAGTAGAAAGCGTAATTGGGGATAAGGAAAGGCAGAACCGCTGAGTAACAATCAGGCTATTTATATTAGATTTAGGGCATTTTAGGTGGATGGATGCACGGGTAGCCTCAACAACAGCTGTGACGCTAATAGCTTTTTTGTATCGTTTTGCAAAGGCAACCAATCTGGTTTTGGCTCCTCTACCTCACACTTTCTTTTCTGATATTTATGTTTAACATGTCAAACTCCAAATTTGCTTTCTTACGTCGTCTTCCGTTCCTCTTGTATCTTCTGAAGACACTTGTAGTAATCTTCTGCTAAAGCCTGAAAATTTTAGTTCAACTTTTTACCCATAGGTAAAATTCACACTCTATACTTTGGCTCTATTTCGGGCGGAAATTACCAAGAACTCTTATGCCTTTGCGCAACTCCTAAATAAGAGTTGTTTTCACGCGGAATACTTGCACTACTGAATTAGGTCCGTCAAAGATGTCAATCAAGACTCTTCGTGCCTGAAACATTCGATCTCGCGATTTATTTAAATAAATGTTAATGTTTCATCAAAGAACACAGTATTATAGATGTAAGATAAATAAGGGTTTAATAACGGAAAACTTAGGGTAAAGAATCGAGGTGTGGACATTATAGTATATATTAGTATATATATATATATTATAGTATATATTTTTATATGATATATATTATATAGGTGGTTTATATATATGTATATATATGATATTAGGGTATATATATAGTTATATAGTTATATAGGTATATATATATATAGTTATAATATATATAGTTATATAGTTAGATATTATAGTATATTATATAGTATATTATATATATGTAGTGGTGATGCCAGCAGACTGTCTGTTTGCGGATTCGGATGCGGATGTTTGATTTTAAAATCCGCGGATGGCGGATGCGGAAATGTTTTTGATATAGGGTATATATTATATTAGGTATTTATATAGGGTATATTATATATAGTATTATATATTATATTATACTATAATTATATATATATGGTATATATTATATATATATATATATATATTTTAATATATATATAATATTATAATTATTATAAGAATATTATTTACAAGGGTGCGGGACGGGGACCGACAACTTAAATGCACTCCACCAAACCTCTTTCCGGCCAACCTCCGTCCCTTAATGGAATAGAGATTTTTAGACAATGGAATTATAAACCTTTTGGTGCACTATTAGTATCTCGAAATTCCAAATAATAGAAGGTATGCTTGAGCCAAACATCAATTTTTCTGCCTTTAGCTCAGAATGTCTGTTCTCTTATTTAATCGATTTTATTTGTTTCAATAAGACATAACACATTTAGGGCTTTACAAGGCATTCACCGCTGAACATACTCTCTCACTTGGAACAACTAGTCTCTGGACCGGCCAAGTAATTTTCCTTGCAAGTATTATTAAAAACGATTGGTAAAGGTGGGCATCTTTGCTTAACTTTCCCAACCAACTGATAGGATCATCAGGTTTTTCTTTCTAGTCGTTTTCTTGGAGATAGTTTTCAGGAGGTTCATTTGGCACCTACTGTCTTTTATGGTACATGCCGATGTGTTTCGTCAGTCACTACTGGAGGGCGTAGAGAATTCTTCAAGGGGAATCTGTTTTGATTTTACTTGTAGAAGGTGTTGGCGTATATCGTTTTTTTTAATTCCTTTAAAATGGGTGGTGGAAATTAATAAGATCTGTTTCGGATTGACAGTTTTTTGCAACTGCAACAGCAAAGTGACGAATGTATTTTATTGCTAGATATGTGTAACAAAAAAACTTGCCTTTGTACGGGGATCTAAGTACGTGGGCAATAGTATGAACGGTCATCCTATCTTCCACAGAACCAAAAAAGCTGGTTTACTTCCTAGCTTTGGTTTTATTACATTCTTTCATTCTTTTTTAACCAATCATCATTCTCATCATTGAAGTTATGGTGGTCTAAAAATGCTTCCTTGGAGAGTTTTGGGAGATTAATGTATTACATCGGAGACAGAAGCTGTGGAGAGGCGCTGATTTTTTTGCTGCTAGTTTCTTACAAATGGTGTTCAATACGCTTAATGCAAGTGTGATAATGATGGTCTTAATTTTCTACATCATGAATAGGTCAGATTAGTTAAACTATTGGAATATACGAGGCTGGCGTACGAGCCAAGAACTTCTCTCTCAGAGAAGCAATACTTCTTTCCATCGAGGTAACTTTGATAACTTTGATTTAACATTAAAGATTATGAGAAATAGTAAAAGCATTCTATTTGAATTGTGCCTTCAACTTCATATTCTTTATTCACGATTCACAATCATGGCAGCCTATAATTATTATTAGAAATTCTTTTATGCATCTTCGCCAATAACAACCGCGCAATACCGCACTGGCAAAAGCGCGGATGCGGAATGCCTGAGAATGGGAATTTAAGATAACTAGATGGTTTCACAGGATAGTTATACCCCTGGTCTAGGGTCACTGCTAATATATATATATATATATAGGTAGTATATAATAATATATGGGGATATATATATATTTCTAAATAATTAGGACCCTTATATGGAAGGGTATATATAACAAAAGATAATCTATTATATATATAGGGGTTATATATGGGTATTATATCATACATTTTGTAGTATACTACTCTAATGTGATATATATAATCTGGGTCAAGCTTGGGGACATAATAATAAAGGAAAGTATAAAATATAAAGATATAGTTTAAATATATATAATACATATAAATAATAAACTTATATTAGGAACTTGTGATACTAGGACATATGGACGCAACGCTCAACCAGTTATATACATAATTGTAATAATTATGCCTTGGTAAATAGAAATTGCATTTGATTCTATAAGAAATTAATTGAGCATGGAATAGTAATAAGGACTAAAATATATAGAAAAGTTAAATATATAAAAAATACAAAAATAAATTCTAAAATTATTAACAAAAAAGATTTTAGAGTTTTAAAATTTTTTGATAAATAGGGTGAAGGCACTTAAAGAATTGTTGTTAAATCGATTTTGGGTGGATCTATTATGTGAATCATTTCTTTGTATAGTATAATTAGTGGAATTGTTTAGTGGAATTGTTAATGCAAAGTGATTCGGTGAATCTTCTAAGGGGAAGGGTTGCATGTGTGATCGATTTGGCGTCATGATGTACTCTGTTAAATAAGTATAGGTTTGTGGGTAGATCTAATGTATAAGGTAAGGGCAGAGGGTTTGGGGATTGTTCTCGAAAGTAGGGTCATCATATTGTTGGTAATTACGTTCACCGAACGCGGGGTGTAAGTCATTGGGTGTTTCCCCCAATGTATATATTCTGTTACAGTGGGCACTAGGCCACATGCGATGTAAGAGCACATTGGACTGCGGTATTGAAGGGGATATTTAGATTCTCAAAATATTTATTATTTGAAGAGAAGGAACGATTAGAAGATGACGGTGTGGATAGTTTTGGGAAGGAATTTTTTCGCAAAAATTGTGAGAAGACGAAGGTGTGAGGAGAAGGGAGGATAAAGAAGAAAGTAACTGTGTATTAATACACAATTAGGTGGAGGAGGTTGGAAGGTATTACGCCCAGTTATTCTTGGCTACGAGAGCATCGAGTGAATATATGTGTCTGAGGAGATGAATAGTTTGCGAAAGGTTGAAAAGATAAAAATTAATTCGTTCTCCTGGGGTAGGGGGGAAGGGAACAAAGATCTATAGCTCTATGGAAATAAAAGAGGATAAAAGGTTAATCAAATGGTTTAGTGTTCAAGGTTAGGCTGCGAAAGAACAACCAAGATAATAAAACAAGGGTTGGAAGTAGGGTTATTCGGTAGAACGTTTGTCACTTCGTACTATTAGGTATAAGGCCCAAATAAAAAGAGTGTCTATAAAAGGATGTAATGGTATATGTTAATTATGCATGTTCCACTACAGTAAACAGTAATATTAGGGATGAATGTGGGTATTCCAATGAAACAGTGAAGATCATTTCAAGGAGTTAAACGTGGGTTGACAGGTACTCAGCTACTGCACAGATAATCATGGCAACACATACTCTGTCACGCAAAGAGAGTGGGTTAATGGAAGGTATGGGTCATGGGAGAGAAATGTGAATAAGAGTTTTCGGTTAAAAAGGTTCATGCAAGATGTTGGCAAGGGATAGGCGAAAAAGGGAGAAATCAATACTTAGACCGATGCCGGTTTTGCTTGAAAAAGGTGTTGGTTAAAAACTTCTAAATAATAGGGTTTACTGGTAGAGAGTGTTGCAAGCGGAATTTGTGTTGTCTATCAGAGGTTAATTTTAGAAAGGAGTGTTACAATTGTTTGGCATGGACTTTGTTAAACTACAAGAGTGATATAAGAAGTTATTACGCAGAACTGGTAACACACTCCAATATAGAGAATGGATCAATCAACACAACTATGATCCACAGTCTTTACCAGCGCGGAACTTCCATTAAAAAAGTTCTCAAGGGTCATTTTGACATATTCTCTATATATACAAATTCCTCTTGGTAATCTCCCCTATCTTCTCCGCGACAACAATGAGACCTCTACCAAATCCACTCTTCCCTAAACTCTCTCATTCTACGTCTGGTCTTATTAACGCAAACACCGATTAAACAAAACATTACCTCTTAGACCGATCGATTTCCACATTGATTCAATCTACTACATATTTATCCAAATGGCTAGCTAATTCTTTTAAAACCTCTCATAGGACATATCTCCTCTTCCAATATTTCAATAACTCCACTACACACATGGGGTCTTGGGATAAAACTCACGGAGGAGGACTATCCATACCAACTACCACATTTATGGGCACTTATTAACCCCTTAGTTCTCGATGTAACGTTCATCAAGATCCTTACACTTCTGTACCCTAATTCCTACTTTACCATATCGGGACTTCATAGAACGTTTTATCACATACATATTTACAACATCATTCTTCACAACCTTTTCCTCTCTTAAAAAAACACGGATTCTTTTACACCCATTTCTTTAGACGAACAACAATTTAACTCTTCAGTTTCACAACATTTTTTTTCAAGCAAAACATGGTACTTCAGTATAATATGAATGAGCGACTCCTCCCTTTTCCCCCTACTTGATTTGCTGGATTAATCCAGGGCCCCAAATATACTAGGCAAGAATGCAAACCTACCCAGCCACAAGACACCTTTAAATGTCACTATCGCACATACTTTCAGAGAGCTAAAATCATACGTAGCTTTATTCACTGTACAACTCTAACCCTATTATAATCCTCACTTTCATTAATAACATTCATCCTAATATTACTTTTTTACTATAGAACATGCAACTAACAATACCTTACCATTACTCTCATTTTAAGACACTCTTTATCTAAATCTCTATGTAAGATTCTAACATCATAGTCTCTAAACTTAAAAGGTTATAGAAACAACCCCTTCCAACCCTTCACACTATATACACTGTTTTCTTCGCAGTCCTCTTAACACTAAATTGTACCTTATCCTCTTTATTCCATAGAGCTTTAAGGTTCTGTTCTTTGACCAAGGTCCCAGAAGCACAAGTCTAATACTTGATTCTGGTTTTCGAGGGTACCAGAAACACTAGCCTAATACTAAAATTTGATGACGGTTTTCAGAAGTGCTACATCACAAATAACTTTTTTGCACACCACCCACCTCTATCCTCGTGATAAAACATCATACCTTTCCTACCTTTCCACTCACACTATTTCACTTTCTTCGTTTTTGACCTTCTCATGGTTTTCATAAAATATTTAATTTACCTTCCAAAACTCAACATAAACTATTTTTTAAGGCCTTCAGTTATATGCTAAATCTATCTTTTCCTTTAAAAAACTTTAAAATATTTTTAATACTCGTAAATCTAAATCTCATACCAACATCTTCACTTTCTCATGCTGTTATACCTAAGATACCCTCCTGTGCCCACTGTAACCACGATCATAATTCACCTACAAGGTAGGGTCGAAACCATGAGCTTCACTGTTCCAGCGGTCACGATTTATTAACCGCAGCACCAAATATGGATCTTCGATTTTACAATGCCCGAACTCTGCCTTCACCCTTACAAGTAGATCTAGGGTACTTCTGGGGGACCGTCACAAACCATAACCTTTCACATAGAACACATCGACTGCCCCATCATCAACATTGACAACCTTTCCCCTGTAGATGAATTCACGACATTTGCATTAAGCAATTCACTAAATTAATAATATACAAAGAATGAATTCACAAATAGATCCATCATTTAACAAACATTCTTAACTCCTCACCCTTTTTTCAAAAATTAACAACCATACCTATGGTCTAGAGTATGGGATCCTCCCCATTTCTCCCCTATCCGCTTGGGCCTTACGGCGATCTTCCCCTGGAACTGTTATATATGAAATCCTATCACATTCTCCACCCTCTTCTTAACAACTCTTTTTTGGTACAGATATGTGGATGATCTCTTCGTAGCTGTAGCTGTCAACACCTAACCGCTATTGATATCCTCACGTTTCATTAATAACTATTCCCATCCTAATATTACTTTTACTATAGGAACATGCAAACTACAATACCTTACAAATTTTCGGGCCTTTTTTGAGAGCCAGGGGCTCGGTTTTTAATTTGGTCGCTGACATCTACCATATATATACTCATATTACCTTTAAAGGTACTAATAGGAAAACCCTACTTCCAACCTTTCCTATAGGTATTTTCAGGGCTCCACTGGTTTTCTTCCCATCCTTCTAACACTAAATTGTCCGAGGGTACCTTATCCTCTTTAAATTCATAGAGCTTTTAGAGATCTGTTCTCCACCCTACCAAAAAGGTCTTGGAGGGCACGGTTGGTTCTGGGTCTGGATTTGCCGGCTTGCTGGGGCGTCGCTCCAAAACCACGAAATAATTAATTTCCTTATTCTTTTTCACAACTTTCGCCAACAACCTCTCATCACTCCTCACACATTATGCACCTATCCTCCCCCTCCCGACAATATTGAGCCGTTGAGAGAAGTCACAACTTTCTATGGGGACTACATTTCCAAATCCTTCCTCTGTGATAATGCAAACAAAGTACCTTTCCTTAACACGGTCCTGCCATATCAACACCTTCGAGTATTCTTACTCCACGGGAACCGGATTGTTTGTTGTGTTCAAAATCATTACCTTACCCATTATCCTATCCCCACACCTCAAACTTCTAGATCTTCTCTCATATTCTTTAGAAGAACAGAGAGATTTCACAACCTAACATCTCACTCACATACACCTTCACTCTCACAATGTGTTTTATTCAGCATAGTCCTTGTGCCCCACTGTAGGCCCAGTTATAACATTTTGGGGGAAAGACGGACTACGAATGGTTTCCAGACGTAGTGAATTACCATTAACACAAATAAATCATTGACCTCCACACTTCGAGACAATCCCAACTCTGCCTCACCACTTAAGTAGATCTACCCAACATTACTATTTAACATAGAACACGATGACGCCCCATTCACTCCAAAAGCATTGAAATTCTTTAATCACCTTAAAAGATTCAACTCGATTCATTTTGCAGTTAACAATTCACCACCTAATTTTATAACATATTACAAAGAATGATTCCAGCAATAGATCACCAAGTCAAAATATAACAACATCTTAACTCTCACCTTTTTTCAAAAAATTAAAACCTAAAAACCCTATTTTGTAATAATTTTGAAATTTAGATTTTTTTTGTATTTTTAATTATACTTTAATAATTCAGTTTAATTTATATTTAATTTTAATCTGCTATAATTTTGCTCCCTCAATGAAATTTCTTAGGAATATAACAAAATAAGATTTATATCTACACGGCATTATTACAATTTAATTCATAACATGATTTATGAAACCGTGTCTCACAAGTCCTAAATAAGTTTATATATATCTAATGTTTTTTTTTTATTTTACTCAATATCGGGTTTAATATTTATATAATAAATACTATATTTATATAATGGAATTTCTTATAAAAATTATTTAATAATAATAGCTTTATATATAATAAAATATATATATATTTATAAAAAAATTTATAATAAATTATTAAAGTAATATTATTTAGGTATATATATAAATATTATTATCTAAAAAGTTTCATTTTTATTTTATCACTATTATAGTATTCAGTGAGGCAGGTAACATACCGACATCCATTATTAAATATCCGACGATTCCGCATCCGTTGCTTTAGCTTTACTGCTCGGATATTGCGGCGGAGGGTGTTTAGGTGTTTCTGAAGATATGATGAAACGAATTTTTATATAAAAATGCCTTAAGATGAACTCTGGAAAAAAGGTTGACAGAATGAGTTGAAGGCATTAAAAACAATGCTTAGATAATTATACCCATTTATCTTATTAATGATTATTTCTGGTTTAAACAGTTCATCAAAGTTATGATGGAGATAGAAGTTATTGCTAACAGAACTTCTTATGACTTTCGTACGCCAAGCTCGTATACCTTCACAGTTTAACAATCTTAATTCATTTGGAAAATGACCTCATACGTCACACACTTGCATCTGAGTATTAGAAACCATGAGATGAAGAAACTACCATCAAGAAAAATCAAGCGAGCCTATAAACAAAGAAATGGGCTCTGTCTCCGAACTGATAAACAAATTGTGACTTCGGCACCTCTAAGGAGCCATTTTGAACTTAAGCAATCGTTCAATATGAAAGGATTAAATGTTAAGGTTGAAGGTTTACAAAGAATGAAAGATAGTAATGAACACCAAAAGCTAGAGGATGCTTTGTGTTCTGTGGAAATATAAATGTTTACCTTCATACATATTGCGACCTTACTTGATCTCTTTCCCGATTTTACAAGGCCTATTCTCCTCTTGTTAACTATATCCAGTCTCTCTAAACTGCAAACTGTTGCGTCACTATTTATTGTGTCGTTATTACAATGGAAACTGCTCTCCGAACAGTCTATTTAATCTCAACCACCACGGATTTAAAGGAAAAAAAAAACGAAAATCTAACAGACCAACATCCTTCTACAAGCTAAATCAAATAAGAATTCATTTCTTGAGAAAATTTCTTAACAGTCCAGTAGTGATTGAAGGCGAGAACCACACGCATTAACTAAAGAAAGTAGTTGACAATGATTGAAATAACTATCTATCCAACTAGGAAAAAAACGATTAGATAACATTCACATTTTGATACGATTCATACTATTATCAGTTGTTTGGAAGGTCTAATGCAAAATGTTTTACCACGTTTGGATAAACTTAGCACGGAATACTTTTTGAGCCGGTGTCCCCAGACATAGGTTCCACAAGTGAGAGAAGTATTTAAGAATATGTACTCGTGCGTAAATGATGTTATGTCATTGACATATAATGATATTAGAGACAAAAAGATCTCTTTTAGTCGGAGCAAAAGCCAGAAATAATTGATGTTTCTCAGGGCATAACTTCCTTAATTCTTTGTAATTTCAAATACTAGAACGCAAAAAAGGGTTATTTGATCCATGGTGTAAAATCGTCTTTCATTAAAGTGACGGAAGGCTTGGGGAACGAGGTTGGTGGGGTTGCAATTTTTCAAGTTTGTGGTCCCCCGTCCCGCCCCACTGGCACACAATTATATCTATCTATTATATATATATATAATATATATATATATATATATATGACTACTTATATATAACTATATAGTATATATAAGTATAAGTATAAGTATAGGTATAGGTATAAATATATAATTTATATTATAATTCATTTCTATAATAATAAATATCATATATATATATAAGGATCTAACAAATCGAATTTCATCTCGCATCCGCATCATTCTCGCGATTTTTAAAATCAAATCATCCGCCATCCGATGCAGAAAAAAAATGACATCTGCTACATAAAATAAATATATATATTATCATATTTATAGCTTATATATATTTATATACTATAAATATAATATAATTACCTATATATATATATATATATTAACACTATAATAAATAATTATTTAATAGGTATTTTACATTGGTAAATCAAATAAAATAAACGTATCATGGATTATACCTAGTTATATATATATATATATATATTATATATATATATATAATGCAGCATTCACCCACGGGACCTCACGATTTTTCACTATTTATTTGAATCATCCGTTAATTACGCCTTATATTATCATCTTTACTTTAATCAATATAATACTTTTGTTTTATGATCGAAACCACTCATTTATTTAAATAAAATCGACGAGATCGACATGTTTCAGGGCATCGAAGAGTTTTGATTTTGACATCTTTGACGGTCAATCCTTTCAGTATGGGAAAGTATTGACTCGCGGAAAATCCAAACTCTTATTTAAGGGTTGCCAGGAAGGTAGATCGTGAGTTTAGAGATAAGAGGGATAACGAGTGGAATTATTGCAGAGTCATAAGTTATGAAAACTAAAATATTCAAGCTTTTAGACGAAGATAAATTATCAGAAGTGTACCTTCAGAATGCATACAAGAGGAAGCGAAGACTAGACGCAAAGTTGGAGTTGCAAATTTACAAAATATCAGAAGAGCTGTGAAGGTAGAAAGAGGATTAGAGATATGCCCATAACCATTTCTTCAACGATAGTAAAAAAGCTTTAGCGATTCCAGCCATGTAATATGATTGAAGAGCATCACCTCATCATCACCATTAATATATATATAAAGGACTTTCAAAATTATCAATGAATCAATTTAATATACTAAATATAATGATCTTTTTTATAGACTTACCTTCCCTTACCACATTTCACTATAATGATCGAACTTCACCCTACATAATTAATACATTTCATTATGAAAGACATTACACCTAACATCAATTAGTTCAAGCTAAAAGGGAACCTTGAAGCAACTAACATCTGATCTTTCACTAATATATATATAATAGAGAGAGAGACATTGAGAAAAAGGTTGTCTATTTAATTCAGTTTCTTCATCTTTCAACTCGCCATATTCTTCCACACAACTATGACTCTTACTTCGAACTTTGTCTGTTATATATAAATATATAGAGAGATAGATATATTTTTACTTTTATGTTATTTTTTTTGGTCATTTTTTTTACTTTAATAATATATAGAGAGATTCACTTCTTTCTTTTCCTAAGGAACGCTTTTTTGACGTAAGATAGATATATAGACCTTCAAAAATCAGAAAGGAGAAAACCTACACGTTGCTTTGCTCTATTTATAAAGAAGGTTTCTACCTGCCCTTATGTTAATGGAGTATGCATCAAGTGACACAACATGCTGGTGTGGTTCAATAAAGACTCTTCTTGAACAATGTGGAAGTCTTAGGAACTTTTTCCCACGTATAAAACTCTCTAGTTCTTTACCTAAGTCTTCTCCAGTCTCTTCTACCATCGAATTATTAAGAGACTCTTTCTCTTTATTTATCTCATATATATAATATCTCTTTTACAATGGACACTATTGTTCTGAACTCTTTAGTAAAATATATTCTCCATTGAGAATGGCTCGGGAGACACGCCTCTCTACACAGTTTCATCCTTTCTTTATCCAACTATCTCTGATCACCAAACTTAAACGCTATGTTCAATCTTGCATGTACTCCAATGGTAAAATTTGGGACACACTCCCTTTGTCTATATTCTCAGCTGCCTTTAAAGTGCACACTTTCAAAGGCCGTGTACATGTGGAATGTCGACCTTTACGTTGGATCTGGTTTGAGAATATCCTCCAACCTTGGTGGAATTTGGAAGACCTCCGGCCTTTGCCCGCGCGCGCCCTCACCTGCTTACGCTCGTGCGCTCAACAAACACACACACACACTAGATATATTAATATATAATAATATATATATATATATAAACAATATATAATATATATATCTATATATATATATATATATATATATATATATAATATATATATATTATATACTATAGTTGTGCAGAAATTTTTTTGTAACTTTAATTTTAAAATTTTTTTACAAGCTCGATACATGATGTCAAAATACCCACTTTTTCGGTCAATAATTAATCCGGCGATTTCCAAACAAGAGTTATATAGTCAAACCGAAAAATGAAAAAGAATTACGCACAAGGAAGTAGATTTCTTCCCCGATTTATTTGCATAAAAAAAAAAAAGATATGATAAAAAAATGAAAAAAGAAACTTTATTTTAGAAGTTAAACTTTATAAATATTTTTTAAATTTTGAACTAGTTCTCAAAGGTGTGTTATTATTATAATTATTAATATTTTATATTATATTATTATTATATTAAATTATTTATTATTATTATTTTATTATTATTAATTATTTTATTATTTATTATTATATTATTATTAAATACGTTATATATCTATATATATATACTAATATATATATTATATATATATATATTATAATTTATATATTATATAATATACTATATAACCGTGTGTTTGCGCGTGTGTGTGTATGGTTGTGAAGAGAGAATGAAGTGTGTGTAGTAGGTAGGTGTGTGTGTGGTGTGTGAGTAGTGTGTGTGTGTGTGTGTGTGTGTGTGTGTGTGGTGTGTGTGTGTGTGTGTGGTGTGTGTGTTGTCGTGTGAGTCGTGTGTGTAAATATAATAATTTCTGTGCTACTGTAAGTACGCTAATAAAGTAATAAAAAGCTACCGCGAATAAATAGATATTACATTTCTTACACCAAACTTCGTTACGACGAAGTTTTGCACCATTGTTACTATTGTTTATTGTTCTTCTGAATCTGTGCTGATACTCCTTCAAATCAATGATCACTCGAGTCAGTATATATATATTATATAATTATATATAATTATATAATATATATATTAAATATATATATTATATATATATATATATATCATATATATATATCTATATCTATATATTCACTATAAAAATATATATATAAAATATATATATATAATATAATAAATATATAATATTATAATATAAGATATATATATAATATTATATATATATATATAATATATATATATATATATATATATATATAATAGTATATATATTATATATTTATATATATATATATAATATATATATATATATCCACTTGTGTCACATGACTGCTAGGTAGTAGAAGGGGAGGCTAACTGCACTTTAACTGCAGCTCTTTATTGATGAAATATAATACCTTGAAAGGTTCTGCCCAGGCAGATCAGAAATGATGCCTTCCTACTATAAAAACTTGAATATTTTTGTGTCAGACCAAGTAGTTTAAAAGAAATAACTTTTGACTTCATAAAAAGAAAAGTTTTATAAATCTAAAAATGTTTTTTTATGTAATTTTCAGAACCAAATGTTTTTTTTTTTTTAATTAAATTGAAAATTATTAATTTTTCAAATTTTTTACATGCCCAAAAATTAGCATTACTTTTTATCTCTTTACAAACTTTTTCTTTAATTAACAAACTTTTTTAACTTATTACTTCGAAGCAGAAGGTAATCAAACAATACTTTCTTTTGCTAGTCCTAATTTTGATTTCTTCTTACTGTTACTGATGCTCTTCCGACTTGGTCACATGATATATATATATATATATTATTATATAATACTCCCCTATATATCTAATATCTCTAGTATGCAGATAGAATCAGTTAAAAAATTCATATAGAAAGTACTATATTATATAGATATTCATAGTATATACATGTTAAAGATATAATTTTAATATAATATATATATATATAATATAAATATATATATATATATATTATAAATATATATAATATATATATATATATAATTATTATATATAGTATAACTAATATCATAAATCTGTCCCCTATTCTCAGTCCCTCTTCGAGACTAGACTCTATGCTGGCAGCACGTATCCTTTATTCTGATTTGTCATCGATCTCACTGTGTGTTCGATCTAACTTTGGCTCCCAGTAGTGATTTACCTAAGACTGACTTCAGCCGACCATTTTTAAGCAGCTCCAACATCCGGTTTGTTTATACTGGGAGAATTTCAATCTTCGTCACACCTTCGTCAGCCGCTACCTGCTAGCGGGATCCCCCTCCCATTTGCAAATTTTTGCCGGCTCTATGAAGCCGCTAATCTGTTCACAAATCTTCTATGTGATTGCCCCTCACTGGATCCCTTCCGCCTCGTCAATATCTACCCTACTCATTGTTCATACCATCTCATAAAAGGGTTATCCCATATCTTGGTCGTAATCCTCCCACTGGATTACTATTTCTTCTTACCGCCAAGAACTAAAGTATTCTTAACAACATATATTTTTGTTATGCAACATTAAGACTATATTATAATGTAAGGGCGATCTCTTTATTTATTTTTGACTCGAATATTAATTTCACCATCTAAATTTCTTTATGACATTTAAAATGAAGTGCGAGCCAGGATCCACCGCATTGGAGTTGATTATTCAAGTTATGGCCCGGCTTCCCTGTGGGCCCGTGGTTGGTCCTGTACACGAACTCAAAAGGTATTAGACTATATCTTATATATATATATAATATATATATTAATAATATATTATATACTATATATAAATATATATTATAGGTATCATATATATATATATATAGACGTAATATATATATTTTCTTTTTATACCAGTGCTGCAGTCACCACGGAGTGGAAAGTAGCTATCATGGTAAGATGATAGATCAAGGTTTGTTCATATTATTATTATTAAAGTATTATTATTATTATTAATTATTATTAATTATATCATTAATTATTATTCTATTCTATTAGTTATTATTATTATTATTATCTTTCACATTATTATATTATTATTATTATTATTATTATTATTATATTATTATGTTATTATTATTGATTTAATTATTATATTATTATTATTATTAATTATTATTATTATATTATTAATTATTATTATTATAATTATTATTATATTATAAGTACGTAGTTTGTCGTATAATAGTATAGTAGTAAGTAATAGGTACGTAGTAGTAGTCGTAAGTAGTAGTAGTTTCAACTCAATATATGTGTATCTTAGAAATTTATTATTATTACTGATTATTATTATTATTCAATATCTTAATTTATTATTATATTATTAGTTGATTCATTAATTATTATATTATTATTATTGATATTTACGTTAGATTTAAGCATATGTGCATGCATGTGTATGTAGTGTATACAAAGACCATTTCACTGAGATAACTCTGCTTATTCATAATAAATTAATTATTATACTCACCTATATAGTATATATAATAAATATATATATCATATATATAATATATATATATATAATATATCAATATATATACTATATATAATATATATACATATACACACACCCACTAATTATAAATATATAAAAACAAACTACTCAAACACACATATATATACCTAATATATATTATATATATAAATACTATATATATATACTATATATATAATTAAACACTATTATATATATATTATACTATTATATATATAATATAATATATATAAATATATATATGTTTTTTTTTTTTTTGTCGGGGGAAAATATAAACTGACTCAAGAAGAAAGTATACACGAATATATCATAAAAATATATATATAAGAGAGATAGACTAGACAGAGAGAGAGACACATGGATCGAGGAGGTAAGGGAAATAATAGATTATCTGGAGCAGAAACAATTCTTGAATAGACAAATTAAATTTCATCCTATATAACACGATTATTATTGTCGATTTAACTTCACTATCACTCCAGCACTACTCACACATAATAGAAATGTGTTTTGTTAGTTGTCATGTCTCATTAGGTTATTTTTTATGTTCAATTAAACGGCACATGTTTAAAAATGTTAATTGGAGATCTTTGTATTTCTATACCTTGCAAATAGCATTGGATAGGAATATGTTTTATCTTTGTTTACGGAAAACCAGCACGGAAATTGCTGATAGAACTTTGTTCTTTTTAAAGGAGATGTTATAAAATTGAATGCTAAAATAACACAAAGAAAAATTTAATATTTTGTATTGCGGAAAAATTAAGTGATTCATACAAAAAGTTTAAAAAAAAGTTTTTTTTTTTTTTTGGGTTTTTTTTTTATTTTTTTTTTTTTTTTTCAATTAGTTTTAGTCATAAACTTGTATAAATCGTTTACATTTTAATAATATATTTGTTAAGGGATTAAATGTTTTGTTATCAAAACTCTACTTTATATATATATAATATAATAATATATATATATATATATTATATTTATATATTATATGAGTATATATAAGTATAAATAATATAATAATATATAGGCTATATATAAACTATATATATATATATATAAATATATATATATATAATTTTATATTATATAGATATATAACTAATCATATATATTATATTAATACATATTCATATATATATATATATTAATCTACTATATGATATATATATAATAAATATATAATAATAGTTCCATTTAACTAATAATTTATATATATATATATATATATATATATGTATATATATATATATAATATAACTATATATATATATATTTATATATATATACTATATATATATACGTATATATAATAATAATTATATATTGCAATTTTTTTTTTTTTTTTTTTTTTTTTTTTTTTTTTTTTCATTTCTTGTAAATATCTATTACTATGTAACAAGTTTTTTTACATTTATTTATTTATTTATTTTATTTTCTTACTGACCAGTGATTAGGATTCAAAAACCTAATGCACATCCCACTGCAGCACTAAATCAAATTACTTATTATATTATTATTATTTAATTATTATTATTATATTATTATTATTATTATGTATTATTAATTATTAATTATTATTTTATTATTATTATTATTATTATTAAAAAAATAGTAAAAAAGAAATTAGACCATGTGTGCCAATCTTCATTCTTTTTATTTGACAATAAAAATTAGATGCCATACAAAGCTTACTGGATATAACAGTCCCTCATTTTCTTAACCTCTTTTTATCGCCGTATCTCCCAGACTCCATCAGTGTGATTGTCGGAGGAGACTGATAGCGAAAAAAATGTGATACAAAGAGATCGAACCGAAAGGTTGATACATAGCGTGATTTTGCGACCATGCTTCGGATGTGAATACTACGGAGTAACGAGTAGAGGGCTGGCGGATCGATATTTAAATGTAAAATATTTAACTTTCTTTTTTTAATTCGCCATTTTCACTTTATATACTCTTATGCCTAAGATTAATAAATTTGTGAATATTTGAAAGCAAACTAAACTATTAGTGTACAAAATGATTCAATTATCCGTTAGAAATAAATTCTAATTTCTCGCGCGTCACGCATCATTTTTGTGAAAGGTCTTGAGGGTCTTGAGGTTTGAGTTGCGGTAAATCATCCATTCCGTTCAGAACTTCCATCATCTATCTTCTATCACTTCATCACGATCGCTATATATCAGACTCTATCATCTTATACATCTTCTCTTATATCATCTCTCCTTATTAAAGATCTTAATCGAACATGCCTAACTCCCATAGTCAAATTATCAACACCTTAGACCCTCCATACCTCTGTGCCGGTGACTATCTTTTAAATTGACATCATACATACCCAACGTCTCTCTTTCATTATAATATTATAATAATACCTTATTACTCATAACACGATCATAATTCACAATTTACACACAAAAGAGAACACATCTATCCGTTACTCTCACTCTGGTTGGGACGTCATGCCCGTTATCGCACCTCGAAGGTGGAATTTCCGAGCACCTGCAGGCAATTTTCTTTATGCCTCCTTTGCAGTTTATATACCTCCTTCTCGTTCTGTGTCGGCTACAGACAGTTCGGCATTCGTGGTCTTCTCTTCTGCACGATACGCTTTGTTCTTGTATCAATGCCCCAACAATAGGCTGACTTTTGTCATTCGATTTTCCGCTCTCTTGCGTATCGTATAGAAAAGCCTCCTCTGTTGTCTCATCCCTTATTCCATATGTAAAAATCCACTCATAGTGCCAACCTCATCTTTCATAATGCACTCCACCTCTGGCCAACAGCCTAATGGCGTCAAACCGTCATCCTCTGCCATAACCTCAGCTTATTAGACTCTTGAGCATCACCAACCAAATTCGACAGAATTACCACTAAAAGAGCAGAGGTGTGATTTGATTACGAACATGCTATGTTCACATTCATATCCCTTTTTGTATACGGTGCAATTGAGTGGCGGAGTGCAGGTATTACAAGGTATACTTTGTGCAACACAATTCGGTCGCAGATAGCAGCTAGCATGATACATAACTATCAAACCGTATAACCTGCGTTGCGCTGTCTATATAACTGAATGACACGCATGGCTCATTGTAGCTATCATATAAGAGAAAAGAAACGCTTTCATTACTAGCCCTTCGCACTAGTTCTAAATATCCAAATCAAAAATCTTAGTTCCCTTTGATATATATTGAAAAAAATAAAGCATAAATTATCACATCATTCAACTAAAGCCTAATAACCTTATCTTTAATACAAATAAGTAAACATAATTTTTAATTCCACTAAGTCTCAGATTTTGATGAACCACCTGATGATTTACATAGCCGATTGTAATTCGGGATGAGAGGTATATATGTGCGATGACAAATTTGAATAAATAATGTAAACTGATATTATGATATATTAGTGAAGTAATATTCTCGCGAATAATAGAATCCATTTAAATTTATTCTAGGAATAGCTCGCTTATTGTAATGAACTCTATTCTAATCAGAAATATGTCATGAATAGAAAAATTAAATATAATTACAATATCCAAAGTGAAAAACTAATATGGAGCTAAATTTCATTGAGAAAAAATAAGATTTAAAATGCAAAGCGATGCGCCTAATGTAGAGAGAAAAGGAGCATATGAATTTAGAAATACTTAATTCTCAAAATAGACTACTGTGGATGAAAATATTTTGCGCGTAAGGTCACGACTTATAAGGACGAACAAATTCGAGAATGGCTAATATAGCTGTCATTCCCCACTGAATTGCGGTGTTTAAACCAGAAGAAACTCTTTGTATTCTTGATTTACATTCTTACCATGTCTGAATTAGCTTGGGCCTAATGATCTTCCTCCCTGAGCATGTCTACCCTTTCGCAAATGTGTATTTGTAGGCTCAAAGACACTAAGGATTTTAGCTCAAAGTCACAGGATAATTATTAAATAGAAGACAGCGTAAATCAAACGAAAACAGCAACAAAAATTTGATTCATCGAAGCAGGAAATACATATATATCCTCCCAAATTGCACTAAGGTAGCGGTGAAGAGGCATACCTCGTGCTCATCCCATGCATAATGTTTAAAGAGCATGCTTGGCATACTTATTGAGAATTTTCGAATGGACTGAGATTGTACATAAAATACATGGCTTTTTAAAGATACTTGTCCATCTATAGATACTGAATTTGTTTTCATCGTTGCTCATTGTGTTAGAACATTAATTCAATTTCTATGTAACCTCAAAAAGTTTCTGATTGGTGCATACTCTAAGTAGCCCAAATGCGATGGTACACACGCTATAAAAGCGTGGCGTCGATCCGGAAAAAAACCGAAACGTATGTCTGCTTAAGCTAAATAAAATAACGTGCAAAACCGCTGATTGAGGTGCTATCTCAGCACAGGCATGGGCTATTCCCACCAAAGAAGAATTGAGCTAACAAGGGTGCCACTGGCACATTTTTGTATTAGTCTATATTTTACACGAAAAGGTAAGTGTACAAATAATTGTATGGACGTTCTAAATGCTAGTACAACTTTCAGTTTTATAAGGAAATCATCTGAACAACAAGACAAACTATATGTAAGCAAGCAGTCGGTATATGCTATTTAGAGCGTAGGATTCTCGGACCATTTTGTTTGAGAAGCACATAAGGTAGCGATCTTGAGGTTTGCGTGCAAGTCAGGTGCTGAGCATTTATTCTCTATTCATGGTTCGACGTGCACGAAAGACCTAACAAGTAGTGATTTGTCGGTAGCAGCTTAGGCAATCTAATTCTATTAATATGCTATCATAAAAGGCAAACAGCTCGCTTATTTAGTCACATTCCTAGTGATGATTAAGTCGAATCTATTAATCATAATGATTATATATTATATATAGTATATATTTATATGTATTAGATTGTTGGAGTGTATACATATAATCCCTTATTACTTTATACAATAGTTTTAGCCGGTAGTTATTGAAGTTAGAAATGTTAATTATACAATACTTGTAGTGTCGTATGATGGTCCGTAATGATATAAATTAATCATATATTATATATATATGACGCCTCATATATTATGAAGTTTATAATGCATATTTTTATATATATATATATAAGGATTATATAATTATAAATCTTAATAAATGAAATATTTTATTTTAATTAATATTACATATAATAATCTTGGATAGATATAACGACTAATAACATCATCCACAATTTTAAGTTATTAGATATCTTCCTTTAATTTTTATACTTGTTTGGGCTAGTATTGGTTAATATTATTGTTTATATAAGTCTATCTGTAATTTCAATATGTATGTACGGTTTCAGATATGTCCCAAGAAGATATTGTTACTTATGGCGTATCAAATAACACAATTACACACATGATACAGACGTGACATATGACTGTAACGTAAATGCTAACGTTATTAGGTGAAAAAGGGACAATAATAGATTTGTAAAATCAGTTAGATATTTTTTTAGTTATTCTATACATGCTTGATGTAATGATATCCTAATCTCTAGTATAAGACAGTAGTGGATATTACTTGCTTTCTTTGATATGTGTTGTTGAGGTCTTCACTTATACTATTTATTCGCTCAATGCAATAGTTAGAAGAGTGAAATTTTGATGTAGAGAGTGCTAATCTAACTTCTAACAAACAGTGCAGAACAGCAATTTTCAATACTATGTGCTATATCTATATATTATTTAGGACGACCATTTGTCAATCATAGGATAAATGGTTTGTGAAATGGTGCATAAGTTTGTGGATAATCTTTTGCAAGTTAGATCTGTGTAGTAGAGCTATAGCATGATTGGAAAAACGAAGGATACGCGTGATAGGATGATAGCAAGTGTCAGCAATGAAAACTGACCACCCAATAAAGGTCTATCCTCTATGTTCAATACATCTATCATAGCATTTGCTGGACTAGTAAAGATGACACCACATAGATAATTATAATAAAATGTACTGGATTGATGCTTGTATGTATAAGATTATTAACTGCTACAATGTATTAAGTATCTTATGCCATCCATAACTGATCAGTAGCTATTGAGCTACGCCTTTTAAAACTTTAACCCAGCGAGAAGATATGATTTGGACTATGTTGCTCCGCATGTTTGGACTTCAGTGTGCGTGCGCCGAGTAAGTGAGGTGGCTTCAGGGAAAAAACATTATAACAACCACTGTTTTAGTGACATCTAATAATTCGTTATGCCTTGGCGGTCACAATTTACAGACAGTCTTTTAATCTCAAAAATTCACTGATGTCGATTGGCCTAGCTTAACTTTAGGGATAAGGCCGCTTTCGAATATTCGAAAACTAACATGAACACGCAGGAGGCGAAGGTTTCTCTTATTTCTCTATTTCATAATGGGAATTTGGTGAGCGAGTTCGATCTGATTGGTACAACAGATAAAAGGACTTGTCGCAAATTTAATTTTTGATTATTTTATAAAACTAGTTTCACCTTATATTCTCCTCGGCAAATGTGCCACAGAATTTGTTCAAAAACAAATGAGATCCCATACTTTCAAACCTCTAGCTACTTGCGCCTCGAATAATTATTAACTCGCAAGTGGGTCTAAATTTCTTTTCACCGATATATATCTTCTCTAGGTTTGGAAGTTTATTGGTGAAAATAATCATATAATATGTCCGAGTATATTTGTCCTAGTATATATTGATATTCTGTGGAAAGATGTTCATATCAGCTTGGTTGATACAAATCTCGCGTTTTTTCGGTTAAGTAAGTAAATCTCCACCGTAAACTGTAAGAAACGCACTAATAACTGGTATAGACAAAGTAGAATAGCTTATTTCAATAATCTGCCTGGTTTAAGTGTCAGAGGACAGTCACTATGAAACTTTAACAACTATCATGTCGAACGTAAATATATATAATTTATATTATATCGTATATATATGGGGCCATAAAGTAGGTGTTCTGATGTACAAGATGTAATGGCGGAAAGACAATGCTCTCGTTGGCAAGAGTGCATTAAAAAATGAACAGTTAGGTTGGGATATTTTAATTTCTAAAGCTCTTATCATAAATGGGTGCAAAGTTCTTGAACAGAATGATCTTAGCGATTAAAATGTCTAAATACGAATAATATACAGATATGAACGGTACAAGTAATTTTTTTGTATGTGTTTATAAGCTTTATACTAAATAAAACTGTATTGAACCAAAATAAAATTATTGTAATAAAATATTCTTCTAAAAGAAATAATTGAAAAATCATTATCATATTAATATTATTATTTTCGCACTAAATTCTATAACTGTTCAACATAAGAACAATAGGAGTAAAAAGTGTAGCACTAATTAGATACTTTGCAGTGGTAGGTGCCTTATATCTATTGATTTTATGAATCGACGTAAGAACCTAAGAGTAAGAAATGAGTAGGTACACAAGCAAAGACTTTTATAGGTTTCCCAATAGTCTTACGTTACTGCACGTCAGCAATAGATGTCTTTATTAGGCACTAGATCAAGGTGTGGCGACGCGTGGCACACAAAGAAGATAGTTTCGCGATCTCGCCTGCTCGTATACCAGTGATCGGGATAACCCATAGGACGGTACAGTTGCAAGCTTATCACTATATCAGGGTAAGATTAAGATATATATATATATTATATATATATAAGTAAATATAATTATATCTAATATATATATATATATATATATTATGATAGTATATATATATATATAAGTATATATATATATAATGTATCTCGAAGATAATTGATCAGAAAATAACGAAAATAATAGAAAAACGACAACTTGCATTTAAAATAAGAACTGCTAAAAGTGATTCTGAGCCTAGATGTGAAGCATTTACGACCGACAGTTTGTCAAGTATGAAGATTATCTTACAACATGGCTGTCGAGGCCTGAGAATCCTGCTTTTGCCATACTACTAAATCTCCTTCATGAAATGGGTTGGGATAAGGCCTATGCAGCACACCAAACCGTCTCAATTGCTCAAGAATATCGTGTGCTTGCCTCGGAACACTTCTGGAACGTCTTTTGAATCAAAGTCTTAGCGCGGTTTTGGACTTCAATTGGAAATTACTATAGAAGCAACTCGCCTGAGGGGTATGCTACTTTAGAATGTGGATCGACACTAAGCGCGACTGAAACGGAGGAGGAGATGTGGCGTCCTGATCGATTGACCGAGTATTGATGTTTTACGGGTCTTGTGTAACCAGATGTCGGGTGGCAGGGGTGAAGGTGCACTGCACTGTGGATTACCAAGCGTTGGCCTCTAGTCAGGTCGGATAGGACTCAAAGCAGATTGAACACAGTGGAATGATTTTACGGCGCGCCCAAGTGATGCGCATTTCTGACACCAGCTAACTAGGTGCAGCCTAACTGAGTACATGTAGATTATTTAAGAGCAGTACAGATCTAAGATAAATATTAGAAACTTCAGAATCTTATCTCTTACGGCGTATATATGGGAACTCATAACCAATAGTATAATAAGTTAATGGTAATTTGAGAATTTAATAATAACAGTGATAGTCAGTGCCATGTTTTTCCCATACGGGTTAATGTACCGTTGGCAAATAAATGTTAAAGAACCATTTTTATTCTATTGTATTAACTTCGTATTCCTGGGGAGAGAGCGTTAATTTCATCTAATCAAGGAAAAAAATTTATTTCATTTTTGTGTATTATAGTTGACTTTTTATTACTCTGGAACTCATGTAGGTGCGTGAAGATTGGAACCACCGAGAGGGATGGCGGGGAGCTGATAGGCTTCTTGGTATTGGATGGAAGGACCCCTGCAGGGCAAACGCTGTGAGTATCAGATTTTATTTAGTGTACAGAAACCGATATAAATTAGATGATGAACACTTTTAAACCATGAGGATAGCCCAAATGAGTATTGAGTGGCAAAACATCAGATCGGACCCATAATTTAATCGAGAGGTAAGAGTGTGATACTGAAGGGAGAAATCAATGATATGACTTAATGATACCTACAAATACAAAAAAAATGGTCACTCCTTTTGGACTTAAGACGTGTTTTGAGGTATGATCATTTTATCTCCATCGTATCTCACGTTATATCGATTTCTCCCGATCAAAGCCGATTTTGGTTGTAAGGAAAGATGAGACTAGAATGGTGCAAACATATACTCTAACACGCAGAACACAGTTATTACATACAGGTGAGAAAAGTGACAGAATAGAGCAAGGATGAATGTAGAGAATAGATTCAAGAGGGATTATATGAGTGGCAAACAGAAGGAATGTGGTGGATGGATTGCGGAGGTGGACGAGAGTTGGAAGAGCATTGAAGGGATTCGCGCCCTTGCTTGGGAGGTATCTTGAGATGTTCGCTCGCAAAAGCCTGAAAACGAACTCTTGAATCGACAGAAACAGCAACAAAGTCCAATGGGTGAACTGAACAAAGATTTTAACGGGCGGTAACGACAAATCACAATGATATATTTTAAAAAGCTGGATGATAGTGACTAGAGAGTCGGAGGAGAAGGAGAGGAATATGTGGAAGACGAGTAAAGACGAAGCTGACAGATAAAGAAGGAGGAAGAGGACCGGATATTCGATGATCGAGATGATTGGAGGAGAATTTGGAGGATATGACCTTCAGAGACGAGTAAAGTAGTATATACGCTGATGTTGCAAAACTGCTATCGAAGGGCTCTGCCCCGCCAACCTAATTGCAATATAAGGCACTGAAGATGGATTATTGTTGATATGTTCTTTATAAAATGCTGTGCGCGAATTTAGAGTTTATAACTATTAATTTCAGAACTAGCTCACTGGATTATCCGAATAACTATAATATGAACAGAACGAGGAACAATGGGAAGAAGCACATCATTGGCGCCTTTGGTACCCAGACGCTAGGGGTAAGTCGCAGACCTTGTTATCCTCTGCGGGAGGTAGCACACCAATGCGATAGAGAGTAAAAGATGAACAAACGGTAACGTCAGCCAGGCGAGGAATAGGGTCCTCTGCACTTGACATATTGAGAAGGAGCTGTGAATGAGCGTGTTGTTTACTGTGTGAATACTGTACGGAAGTTTTAGACACAAAGCAGCATGGAACGAAAGGGAAACAGACCACTCGAGAAGATTGCGAATTAAATTCACGGACTTCTCTTAAATAAGTGTCTATATATAAAGAATAGGTACTATTATAGAAAGCCGACTTGAAATTACAGGGACTTGCTCTGATGCGCACCATTTGCAAAGCGTGTACGAGAGAATATTTGGAAAGAAAGATTGAGGGACACAGTCGAAAATAAACTAGAGTGAGATGAAACAGATAAGGGTTTAGACCGGGAGAATCGGTACAATTGATTTGTTTTTGCAACTAAAGATGATGTGTGCAAAGACTTATGAATAATCAACTCGGAAAAAGCTATTTTTGGCCTTTCACTACGATCTTAGAAAAGGGCGTTCGAACCGGGTGTTCGTATGGGAGCATCTTGTGAGGATCCTGGGGAGGAAAGCGCGAGTATTGAGGTGCCCTCACCTAATACTGATAAGAGCTCATGACAAAAGCGACGTATGAGTAGCAAGCCTGTTGCGAAAACGGATGAAAATCCACAGATGGATGACAGTAGATTGGGTTTTGGAACTAACAACGAGCGTGTTCGCAAGATACAGGGAAGTGTAGCTTTCCTCTTCAGTTAACTTTTCTACTTTGCTTCAATGACCGTCTATAGGCACTACTTGTGGAAAAGCGGTGGTAACAGGAAGGGTGGTGGGAGAAGAATCTTTGGATATCGCGGCATAGATCTGAGCGTTGATCTCAGAGTTTTCTATTTAGTTTTTAGGTTAGGTGTCTCATTCTGTTCAGAGTGGAATTTATATTTGTGCATGGGATCGATGTATGGTATACTGTTTTGAAGTTTAAGTAGGATAATTAGATAAATCTAGATAGTGATGTTGAATAGACGTGTAGGTTATTGTATTGGGTATAGTTAGGAGCATCTATCGAAAAGAGCTTATGCTCTGAAAATGATAGAATCGTTGGGAAAGGGGGAAGTCCTACTCGGAAACAGACGCGCAACAGTTTGAAAGATATTCTAGCGAGTTGTATAAAGTCGAGTTACTAGATATGATCACTGCTCTTACAGTGAGTATGAAACTCATATAATTGGAAGTTATGGACCTTGGTGCTGTCCGTTGTACGCCTTTGACAGGACTCCGTCAGTATGTACAGGCCGAAGGAAAGTCAAAATGAATATATAATTACGCGCAAGCCTTATGAGGCCGCATATTAGCAATAGTGGAGATGAAGCCTGGACACTAAACACAAAAGACTGAAAAGCAAATACAGGCATGACCGAAATGAAAGTTGGATCAGATTATATTTTGGGAGGTGAAACATGATTGGGATCGGAATACAGAATGCACTTTATTGATCGATATAGGACCAAGACGGTCGATTGAGGGATGTAGGAGAGTATACTTGGAAACTCCGGTGGACTGAGAGGAACAGTTGAGGTATGGTTCGGGACATATGGAAGGAGAAAGGAAGCACATAGGTTGTTGTTCACGAAAAAGGTATGTATGAAGTGGTGTAGCGCCGGAGGAAGGAGAGGGTAGTGTGTGTTTAGGATGCAAGAATCGAGTGGAGGGATAGTGTTTGAGAAACAGCGGCGTGGAAGAGGAGCGGATTCGAATCTATGGAGGGAGGTGGAGGAGGCAAATGTTTGTTACGATATGAATCGCGGCATATATGAGGGAAACTTCCAGATGCGGTATCTATTGCTCCGTGACAGGTGCATGACGCCCTAAACAAGGAAAGATGGTGAGTGGTAAAGGTGAGAATAGAATATATATACTATATATAATATGAGATATAATTATAAAGTTAATATATATTATGACCTGGTGAAAAGTTATATCCTGCTATATTCTAAACTTCCTACAGAGTATTGCTGGGTGGAATACAGTATATAATATATATTATTGATGTACCGGAACCTCTATGAGATATATCAACGCGTATGATATATTAATTAATAATATATATATTATGAGTTTATTGGCTGAATCATGTGTCGAGGCAGTTGAGGTGCTGTAAAAACATAGAATGGGAATAGAAGTGGAAAAAGAAGAAAAAGAGTAAGATCTAGTGGTCAGAGATTAAGAAGGCTGAAGTATTCATTAAGGCTATAATTTAGAAAATTTTAAAAGGATTTCATATGTTTGAGAAAGATAATGTTCCGCATGATATAGAATTATAATAGAGAGCCAAATTATTATTTGGATATGCACGAAACCTCAATATATTATCAAAATTTAATTATAGATGAAACAAAATAATAATCAAATTTAACACTATTTTTATATAATATATTAGCGAATATTTAATATATATACGCCACGTAATTATTTTTATTTAACGAAATCAAGAAGAGGAGCAACAAAAATTTTTATTCCAGTTATTTTTCAAAATTCTACTATTTTTATATGACATTTAGTAATGTTAGGAGTCTGACAATAATTGTCTATGGTGAGAAGGGAAAACTCTTCATCATCAAGTTTTTTCTACATTTGAGTAAAATAATAATTTGGACAATACTTAGGACAGCTGATTTTTATAATGATAACTATTTAGGTTCTATATGTTGGCAGTTGTTTCGATTGCCCAGTTTGGTCAATAGAGGCATTCTATTCGCATTGAGACTTCATGGAGCTCTGGAACCCACTATCCTGCTATTTCACTCTTCCCATTGAACACAATAGTAGAGGACTCATAATACATCATCTGCGATGGTACAAACAACCCTGCATCCAGTCGTCGGACACGGTTATTAGAATAAATATATTATATATATAAATATATTCATTATATATCTTTAATATATAGTAATATATAGTCGTTTGTAATGTAGTTAGTAGTAATTAATATATTTAGTATATATATAGTTTTAGTATATCTTTATTATTAATATGTTATACTTACATATTTTATATATATATATTATATTATATATTAATACTAGTTTTCCACATGTTATTTGTTAAATATTTAAGCTACTTATAAATAGTTAAGGAGTTAAGGAGTTATGGAGTTAGTATCTAGTCTTTTGGTCAGATAGGACATGTAGTTTAAAAGCTCTTTTTACCAATTAATTAATATTACCTATTTTTTGTTTTGACATTTTTTAAAACTAGAATTTAATCAAATGTGTAATTTTTTGTAGGGATACTCTAGTCATTTGGGGATAGATAAAACCCTTTACAGTGTTCTTCAAATATTAGTCTATTTTATAAAGTAGGTGTCATGCATTCATGATTATTATATTTTACTATAGTTATAAACTATAAGTTCATTAGTCTTTTACTTAATGAAATTATCACTACGTTCTATACGTAATATTAAATATTGTAGATTTTTTTACACTTTTTGTATTAATCAGTTTTTTATGCTAAATACAATTTATTTTCTTACAATGTCTCATCTCCATTACTTATTCATTGAATTATCAACTAGTTTTATTCTTAAAACTACCTTTTTAAAAATATAGGTCGGAGTCGGAGCCGGAAATCCGGTGCATCCTTATATATCTATCTATATATTAATATATATATATTATAGTATAGTGTAGTAGATAACATTATTCTAAATAACTTGCTATACCCATATATATATCTATACTTATAAGTATATTATACTTTTATATATTTTATGTAATATATAACTAAATTGTCTATCTTATATATATATTTATATATTTTATAGATATTAATGTATATATACTTATATATTATATATATAAAAAACATATATATTATATTCGTTAAGATAGCATATATTATATATATTATATAATTTATTATATAGTTATATATTATTATTTAATATATGGTTTATGTATATCTTATATACGTATATATTTCTATTATTATAGTTATTATAGATATATAACTATATTATATTATTACTTATATATTATTAGTATTAATCTTTTTTATATTTTCTTTTATTTTATATATATATTCTAATATATATCTTTGGATGATGTAATATATAATATTTTACTTTAGTTATTTTGTGTCGACTTTTATATACATATAATATCATATATAGTATTATAGTTTATTTTACTTTTATTATATATATATCTTATTTAGTTGCTTATATATATATCATTCAAAAAAAAAAAAAAAAAAAAAAAATATAATCTATGTATTATATAAAATAAAAATAAAAGTATAAAGTATTATATATATATATATATATATATTATAATATAATACTATATATTATAATATATATATTATTAATATATATATATAAATATATATATATAGTATAATTTATCTATTTATATATTTAAATATATAGTATATATACGGATAATATATATATCTATAGTTATATAATCATATTTTATTTGATATAAAGGAATTAATCATACTAAAATATATATATAGCTATATTTATATAATAATATATGATAATCTATAATTATCTATATTTATATATTTACTTCTAATATATACTCTTAGATATATATATATATAGGTATTAATTCAATATATATATATAACTAATTCTATTTATTTATAGTTTTCAAATATTTTTTACTCAAATAAAAATACTATATATCTAATATAATTTATTATTAATCTATATATTTATCTATATGATATAATTTTATATATATATATATATCGTATCCTCATTTATTTAATATATATTATATAATATAGAGGAGAGAGAGAGAGAGAGGGAGCGGGAGCCGAGGAGCAGATGCAGTACGAGAGAGAGAGAGACATAGAGCAGAGTAGTATAAAAGTTGTTGATGTCGCCCTGATCATATCTATAGCTAATATGATAATACCTAGTATATAATATATATACTATATATATAATATATATATGATTTAATATCATATATATATATATACAGCTATACTATCCATTATATATATGTATATATATATATAATATAATATTCAGATACTCCTGTCATTATGCGATCATAAATAGTAATTAAACTTTTATAGATATTAATGAAATCGTGTACTCAGATAAACCTTACAATTCAATATTTGCGACATAACAAACGTGAATTTCCGCCTTCGATGATTCCATCAGAAGCAGATATTGTTAGGCATTATCTACTTGTGTACTGTAATAAAGACGAAGTAACTTCGAGGTCTCGGTCAACCACGTAAAGCATGGTTGTAGAATGCTTGCAGGCGTGGAATTCATCTGGCGGAACGTTTTCCTTTCCAACTAACATTGATGGATACTTTTAATAGTTCAAAGACTTATAGAATTAGCTTCAAAACTAATTAAGATTTCAAAAAAAACAAAAAAACTTAAAGATGAGTTTGAAAGTGAAGTAAAATTATACGATAAGATGTTTGACATTTGAACATACAACTCTTATGAAAGGAAAATTTAATAGAAATGATTGAAGATGCAAAATGTAGAATTACCTTATGAAAGGAATTACCAATATTGTCAAAGAGAAAGAAGAAATACAGCTTCGCGCGGACAAGTGATAAAGCAGAACAGGTGCGACGGAAGAAGGCACGCCAAGCAGAAGAAGGACGCAATCGAAGATTGGAAAGGTTAAATGTTGATCAATTGTAAGTCAGTCTAGGTAAGGGTGTTGTAGCAGCAGCAGTAGAATACTAATGATCAAATGGAATATTAATTCATAACTCTGGCTAACAAGTAACTCATGAGAATCGCAACTCCTCTTCCCCTACTCTTATTCCTGCTTGAAGGCCTACTCTTCAGCCACCGCATATTTCATCCGCCCACTCGTCGTTTACCGTTCCTTTCATACCATTGTTCTTGGAAGTTGTCACTGCAAGAATCAAATTTACCCTTCCTAGGAACACATCCTATCACATATTCAAACTCTTCTTCTCCTCCACGCATTTATTCTTGTTAAACATTCCATGTCCAGACGATTCAGACACTTCTCGAGGACACAGTGCTTACGGCGGTCATGTCCATTTGTCAGAGGCAAATATAAGAATTTAATGAAAAGATAAGTGGTAGTGGGTTGCAACCCAAAGCTGCCACTGGTCCTTTTTGCGGCTTCTGCGCGACAACCCAGACATTTGGTGTGGAAACGTTGTTCCGGTCCACACACAGGGATCCCATAGAAATGCTCTGTTGTCTATAAAGAGCAGTCTACTCCAGTTATGAGAAGAATGTGATATATGAGTGCCAAGAGGGCCGACCATCCGTTTGTACTGGGGTGTAACTGGGATGTAACTGACATACAAATGCCCACACAAAGGTTCATCTCATCGATCGGCAATCGATACCGTTACTATATTCTCTCTCTCTCCCTCTTCTCCTCTCCTCTCTCTCACTCTCATCATCATCATCATATTTATCACATACTATATATAATATAATATATATATATATATATATAGTTACTTATGATATTATTATATTAGTATATTATATATATATTTATATTATATACATAGTACATTCAGCTATTTCTTTTTTTACTTGTATATGTTTATTTATAAATACTGTATATAATATAAAATATACATATTTATAATATATTATATTATAATATTAATATATATATTATATATACAGTATAGTATACCTCCTGACGCGTTCCGGCGGGGCGGCCTGCACGTTGGGCAGTGACGCCCCGGGAAGGGCATGCCACTCCGTGCTGTGCTATCCGCTAGCCTGAGCGCCTAGGCTAGACGCGCGGGGATATATAATTAATATATATATTATATATATTAATAGTATATTAGTTATATATTATATATATATTAGTATATCGTGATAATTGGTTTAGAGCGACAACAATCATCAATCCATATCTAAAATACATAGCAGGGCGAAAAGATACATTGCTGGAAATGCTGGTCCAAGGGGCGGAATGTAAAAAAAAAAAAAACACAAAAAAAAAAAAAGAAAAAAAATATATCTCAAAAAACTACAATAGCTAAAGCGAAAAGAATACATTTTTGGAATCCTGGTAAAATTTTAGATAGGAAAAGTAAAAAGAAAATAAAAAATAAAATTTATGCTAATAATTATAGTAATCATATTCGAGAGTCTATTTAGTAGACTTTTATTGGTTCGTCGTTAATAATAGACTTTCGTATTAACATTTTGCTTTTTTTTCTTTACTCATAGTCCAAGGGTACTCAATGCGCGACCGAGGCAGGAGTCGCGGGGTTTCGGCCTTCCGGGAACATACGGGGGTAGGACTAATTCCCCGCTCGGGGAGGGTCTCCGGAACGCGCGCATCTTTGGTTTTGGTGATGTACGCGGGGTTTCCGCCTCCCCTAGCGGTATGGAAACGTCCCCCTGTGTTCCCGTCGGTCTCGAGCCCCTACATTGATATAATTTTTTACATCATCATATATATATAGTATTTGTCCCATCTAATTTCGACACATAGCCAAGTTTACTTTATTTTATTCTTTATTTAATTATTCTTGTTACGATTTTCCTAACTAAAACTTTTACAAGGATTCCAAATGTAATTCTTTTCGCTGTAGCTTTGTGTTTTTGAGATATAGAATTTTTTTGCAATTTTTTTTGTTTTTTTTTTTTTTTTTTTTTTTTTACTCATTTTCCGCACTAAATGTTGCAGGAATTCCAACAATGTATTCCTTTTTTGCCTGTAACTATTGTAAGTTTTTGACGATATGGATCGATTCATAGTTGTCGCCCTAAAACCCAATATAATGCACTATATATAATATAGTCGATATAAATATAGTATTATAATATTTTATATATATATCATATGATATTATATATATGATATTATTATATATATATATATATATTATATATATATATTATATAAGTAAATCTGTATGAATGCTAGTTATGTAGTATGTTTTACATAGCATTGCGACACTTTCAAAAAAGAATTTTAATAGGACTCAGACGTTCGAACGTACCAAGGGGGAACCTAAGAACTCAATGAATAGACAGAATAGCAAAGGTAGGTAAGGAGGAAAGAAAGAGGCAAGGCCATACTGTTAATGAGATTACGGACAATCTTTTGACACGCAATCCGTAATCATAAAGGAGTGTTTCCCGTCTTCATTAAAGAGGAATTTTCCTTCGCTTCTGGTAAGAGGAATTCTCTTTCTTCATATAAGATGAACGAGAAGGAAAAAAATGGTT
>JABUQX010134137.1:2500-5000 GCA_015478945.1 Trachelipus rathkii
TATGTCAATCAGCACCAAACAAGACTCTTCCTAGTTCCTAAGGACAGAAGAGCATAGATCAGGGAGCATAAAGCCGAATCTTCGAGATTGGAAGCTATACTATTATCTGTGTTAAAGAGGATGATATCCATGATCCAGGAAATGAGAGCAAGTAAGAAATGCAAAGATTATACAGAATTCAAAGCTAGATCTACAGGATGATAATTGGGGAAAGATCATAGGCGGAAGCACCTTCTTTTCGGGTTTGGCAGAATATATGGAGTTTCCACCACTTGAGAAAAAAGTATTATCAGCTGTTACATTACAGAGAGGCAGAGGGAAACTATGACAGGTGCCAGCTCTGAAACACACTATTTTAAAACACACGGGGGAGGAATGCCATCCGGGCCACTTATCTTCCTGATGTTCACAGAACTCAGGATTCCAGGCTCCCCATAGGATAGTAATGACGGCAGAAGAGGAAGAGGAAGAGTGTTGGAACTGTCCAGGGTGAAATTAGACATTAAAAATAAAAGGGAAAGGCAGATTTTCAGAAATTATTAGAGGTGCTTTTGGCAAAAGTGAAATTTTCTTATCAGTAGGCGAAGGGATAGGCCCTGTTACACTTCCTTGTTGCGAACGGTCGCTTAGTATGTCTGAATAATATCCCTGCAATGATTCTGGGAGTACACAATTTCCACTAAGAAACAATAGGAAAACGAGAGTTTTTCCAAGTCCGATACGCATTATCTCGCTCCTAAATAGCACGAGAACATTTTGGGAGAAAAATGATTTAATTGAAGATGGAATGAAACTGCTTCCATATGCGATCACGGCCCCTACCTTTTCAGCAGACACCGAGGTGTCCTCCAATAAATTAGAATTCATTCTCTCTCTCTCTCTCTCTCTGCTCTCTCCTCTCTCTCTCTCTCTCTCCTCTCTCCTCCACATACATATATATATTAAGAAAGAAAGAAAGATAAAGAAAGAGATACAGTTACATATATATATATATTATATATATATATATATATATATATATATATATATATATATATATATATAGATATATATAGTATTTATATATATATATATATATATATATATATATTATATATATATATATATATATATATATATATATATATATATATATATATATATATATATATATATATATATATATATATATATATATTTATTATATATAGTTATATATATATATATATATATATATATATATATATATATATATATATATATATATATATATATATATATATATATATATATATATATATATATATATATATATATATATATCGATTCTTAAAATGTCTAATGTAATCGTTATTCTCTAAAAGTGTGTAAAATCAAGAAAAGTGTTTAATCAGATGGAGTTGTGTGAAAGACTTTACTTTGAGTTCAGGACATTAAACAGATGAAACCGTATGAAATGACGAGTTATCAGCTCCCTCCCCAATGAACGAAGCATGCCACTATAGACTTTATAAAACCATTGCTGCATAGATGGGATAAATCGGGTAATTCAACGAATCAATTTCTAGAGAGGGAGATTTGAGTCAGCGATGGCAGAAGGGTTGACGAGGCTAAAATTCTAGATTCACTCCTTCAAGAAGAATTATATTAGTAGAACAATTCCAAATTTCCATTCTTCAAAGGCAAATGACATCCCTATACAAAGCAAGCGATTCGGAATCTCAGAATACTTAACCAATTAGAAACGTTAATTGTGAGACACAATGAGATCGTTCTAGAAAATATCAAGAGAAAGAGGAAATCAAATTAAAGTCAAACAAAAGTTTGAGTTGCGTTTTCGAAGACACTCTTCTTCTATGGAAAATTATGTTGAGAATTTAGAAGTAAAAATTGAGTTATTAAAAATTGAAAGAAATAGAAATTCGGGAATGAGATTCTTGCATTAAAAGTTTGAGATTATTTTAGGATATTTTTCGAATGAAAAGATAAATGAAGAATATAGTTAGGGGCATTTACTGACCAGGGTGGTAGAGTCAGACAATCGAACCTTAAGGAACACCTCCATTGAATGCTTTTAAAACTAAAAGTGGCAGTCTTCAGTAATTGATATAGTTCAACGGGAAATTAATTAGCAGAGAACGAAGGACATATAAAGAGGAGAAAGTTTTCAAACCAAGTTTTCTGTCAGTCTATCAAAATCTTTCGATGAGTTCAGTATCACAACAAAAAGATTCAACGAAATGCTGAATAATAGTATGCCAAGAATCAGAGGTTAAGGAAAGGAGATCACAATCAATGTTTCATACCTCAGCATTTCTTTCTATCGGACATAAGGCAAGAAGAAATAACATTTCTAAATATTCATATTTAGTTAGATAGATTCAAAAAGCTTTGGAAATAACAAAGGATTAAAGAAATAACATTTTTTTTACTGAAAAGGTGTATGATCCTAACGGTACCTCAATTATTCCTCTAACTTTCAAAACTTTAACTTTCAAGTTACATGTTATCTTGTAAGACT
>JABUQX010134137.1:7500-12500 GCA_015478945.1 Trachelipus rathkii
AAGTCAATAATTATTATAATTATGAGATTAAATACAAAAAAATTAAACGAATTGTAAAATAGCGTGAGAATTTTGAACCCTTCGAGATTGTCATTATTTTGTGTCTGTTTGTGGCCAATTTAATATTATTATTGCATTTATTTATTGCTACTCTCTAAGTAGCAAGCAATGAACAATTTATCTTGAAAAATTTTAACTTAATTAAGACCTCAAGTAAAATTTCAAAAAGGTAACAGTAACTATTTTAATTTATTTAAATTTGCATAAAAAAAAAAGCAAAAAAAAAAAAAACAAAACATTTTTGTAGTTATTCGAGTGTTAAATGATTCACTTTCATCGTTATCATAAATAACATTGACATTCTTTATCAATTTTTGACTATGATTGCTTTTTATAATGATTTTTTTTATTGTTTATTTTTATTTTTATATTTTTTTTATAATTATAAAAAAATAAAAAATAAATAAAGGTCATTTAACAGCCTTCAACTTTTTCCGATAAAAACTTGCTAATAGAAGAATAAAAAATTAAATAAATACTTTCTTTATATTAGATTACAACCCTGAATGCTCTATTTATTTATTTATTTATTTATTTATTTATTTATTTATTTATTTATTTATTTATTTATTTATTTATTTGTTTATTTATTTATTTATTTTTGTACGATTTATAAAATTCTATTATTAGATTATATTTGCAACATTATAAAAATAAAAAAAAATGTTTCTTACTTATTTCTTAATTTACTATTAATTAATTATTTAATTGCTAATTAAATAATTTATTTATTTGTTTATGTATTTATTTATTTAGTATTTAATTTACATTTAATTTTGATTTAATTTAGAATTCATTTAATTACTTTCAATTATTTGATTAATTAAAAGGTAAAATAAGTCACTCCTTAGAAACTATTATTATTATTATTATTATTATTATTATTATTATTATTATTATTATTATTATTATTATTATTATTATTATTATTATTAGTAGTAGTAGTAGTAGTAGTAGTAGTAGTAGTAGTAGTAGTAGTAGTTTTATTAGTAGTAGTAGTAGTAGTAGAAGTAGTAGTAGTAGTAGTAGTAGTAGTAGTAGTAGTAGTAGTAGTAGTAGTAGTAGTAGTAGTACATGCAAGAGATTATGAAGCAGTTTACCTCTATTAAATAGTAATAAAGATTACAATATTTCGTAAAAACTAGCACCAAATGGCAAGCAATGGTATAATGGATATTGTGCGCAAAATCATTTAAAAAAGAGCTGCGAAAACCCATGCCTTAGGGCTTAGGGCTTAGGGCAGTTGTGCCCAACCTTTAGTCTATCTCAAGAAAATTAAGAATTTAAAAATTTTACGCTTCACTAATAAACATTAATTTATATATATATATATATATATATATATAGTAGTATATATATATATATATATATATATATATATATATATATATATATATATATATATATATATATATATATATATTGAAACTTTTATTTTTAATTAACGTAATGAATCTGAATATATTAAAACGGTACTGCGAATATCACCGTTTCGCGAGTTACAGGTTGGGCACCGCCGCCTTTAGAGTATATATGTATATATATATAGTATATATATATATATATATATATATATATACATATATATATATATATATATATATATATTATATTATTATATATATATATATATATTTCAGTCTTTGATATTGCTCTCGCTACTTGGCTCCCTATGTCTTGCCAACCCAAGGAGTTACCGGGTAAGTGTATATATATATATATATATAGATATATATTATTATTATATTATAGAAATATTATATTATATATATATTATTAGCAGAGTTATATATATATTATTATATATATATATATATATATATATATATATATATATATATATATATATATATTTTTATATTTATATATATATATATATATATATATATATATATATATACACATATATACATACTATATATATTTGAGATAAATATTGAGATACGTATTTGTATCCGGACCCTATATATATATATATATATATATATATATATATATATATATTAGAGGTGTACCGGATTCTTCCTTGATCTGGTTCCGAATTCGCCCTTTTTCACCATTTATTATATTTAAAAGACACTTTATATAGTCTTTATATCTGCCAATTTAGTCATCGCTTATATGCAGCTAGTTAGACATGTAAAGAGTTACTTTACTATATCTATTAGATTTTCCAATTTTTTTTAACAATTGTTTGCACGGTCACAGTCTCAAAGATTTATTCAATATTAATTTTTACATATAACGTTAATAAAATAAGCATGAAAGAAAAGACTGAACAATTTTTTTCTCTTTATATTTCTAACTATATTCAATATTTGTTTCTTTAACTTAAAAAAATAATAATTGAAAAAAAAAAAGAACAAAAAACAAAAACAAAAAAAAACGGAGAAATGACTAATTTTCCCCTTTTTTTTCCTAACTATTTTAACATGGAATGTAAATTTATTTCAACATTCGAATATTAGGATGCGGAATAACTACTCGTTCTCCTTGCATAGATGCAACTCGTGATCTTTTCTCTTCAAATACATTACCTTCTTCAGAAAAGATTCTCTCTGAATATACTGACGAAGTAGACTGCAAGCCCTCTTCTTGTTGTTATAAATGTGATGTATCGAATCTTTTCTTTTTTACTACTTCATCACTGCAAAACCTCGTTTCTGTAGTGTTTCTAGAAATTTCATTTGATTATTATATAGTTTTTCCTTGCTATTTTTCTCATTTTGATTTGCTTCTCACTTTCAACATTTTTCAATACGATAAGTCAAAAATATTTATAAGAAAACAGATCTTAGATCAGTTGAATGCTTTGAAGTTGATGATTTTCAATGCTCACTCTCACAGTTTCTACTTCTAGAAAATTTCTTAAAACTATATATATATATATATATATATATAATATATATATATATATATATATATATATATATATATATATATATATATATATATATATATATATATATATAAATATACATATATATATATATATATATATATATATATATATATATATATATATATATATATATATATATATATATATATATATGATGTCCCAAAAGTAAGTATACTGATAGTGAATGTCGTATTTAATTACGTATTGAACTTACCTGAAATTACAAGTTATCTCCTTCAGTATGACCCTTGGGAGGTTACACAGCAGTTCCAACGTTCATTCCATTGTTCATATCAGTGTCGGAAGTCATTTTCCTGAAGTGTGTTTAGTTCACGTGTTACAGTTTTTTTTTAATGTTTTCCATCGTCCCAAAATGATGACCCTTCAATTTCATTTTCAACTTAGGGAAGAGATAGAAATCGCATGGAGCTCCACAACCCTGGTATGGAGGATGTGGAAGTACTTGAATGTTTTTCTCGCCAAAAATTCTATAATTGAGAGCGCAGTGTGAGATGGCACGTTTGGCGATGCAGCACCCAATCGTCTGCAATGTCTGTTCTAATTCGCTGAACTTGTTTTAGAAGTCGTTCCAAAACATCTTTGTAATAATGTGATTAACGACTTCCTTGTGCACAACACCACGGCTGTCGAAAAACAATAATCAGTGTTTTCACCCTGAGCTCATACGTGCTTTCTCCGGACGTAAGGAGAATCTTTTGTGTGCCATTCTGCCCTTTGCCGTTTGGTCTCAGGATCGTACTCAAAAACCCATGATTCATCGCCTGTTATAACTTTATTCAGAAAATTTTGCTCCATTTCGAGTCTTTCAAGTAAATCTTGACAAATTTTTACCCTGTTCGCTTCTCTGCGTCTCCAGCAGATTCAAGTTTTTCTGCACTTTCGCGGGCTTTAAAGTGAGGGAGATTAATTGAGTAGGAAAACACAGAAGATGGAAGAGAATTCCACAGAACAGAGGTGTAGGGAAAACGAGGCACCGCAGCGAACTAGTTTCTTGAGTTGCTGATATCAACACAAAAATCATGCCGACACAGCACCCCTGTGCTACGAGGGCGTCTTAAAGGTGGTGGCGCGCGGAGCCCTCGAGCACTTGCCGCTACGGTACCTATAGAAAGAGATAAAGCAACCAACATCGCGCCGCAAAGATAGAGGGTCAAGTGAACTAGAAAGAACAGGACAGTTGATAAGTCTTTTGCCTTTGACTCGACCCTATCCAAAAGCCGCGTACCGGAGCCCTCCCAGATATGAGAGTAGCCCATACAAGGGCGGATGAGGCCTCTGTATAGCTGGAGTAACTGTGAAGAGGAAAAAGTCTCGCAGTTCAAACAGAACTCCCAGCTTCTTTGAGGCCGCCTTAGCAACCGCTGTGACATATTTTTGACCATGGACATTTTTTTTGTTTATGTTAAGGGGCCAAGGATGTTTATATTAAGTCAACAGGAGAGACGAGAGAACCGTCGAAAGAGAGAGAGAAGGAAAGTTGGGTGTCTTAGAGAGGGAGATTTGTAGAAGTTGATTTTTAAAGAATTGAATTTGTTCAGACGACCCCACCCGGAAATCCTATCCAGATCTGCGAGAATAGAATCGGAAAGATTAAGACGGGAGGCAATTCTAGAATTAAAAGAAGGAGCAGAATTGAAATGAGTTGAAGAATGAAGGGTCGAGTCATCGGCATATGAGTGAATAGAGTTAGATGCAGGTGAGAAGATCATTAATGAAAAGTAGGAATAAAGTAGGAGATGGGCAGGTCGCCTCCTTGGGGCCACACCCTCATCTCACACATGGTAAGGAAGAAGAAGTCGCCCCATCAACAACAGCCGATATTGAGCGTGATTTGAAAGAAAACTAGACATAAGTAAGCAAAGAGAAGGAGGAAACCCGTGCTGAGGGGAGCTTGGAGAGCAGTGACGTGCCATACCTGGTCAAATGCTTTGATAGGTTCTGCGCCACCACGCAAGTCTCCCCGTAGTTCCTAAGGGCGGAAAACCATAACTCTAAGATAGAAAAGTACATCGCCAGT
>JABUQX010134137.1:17500-20000 GCA_015478945.1 Trachelipus rathkii
AACAGCAAAGTAGCCATGGATCTGATTTAAGTTCTCATGGCTTTGGCGTTAGCCTTCAAAGCCTTGGAAATGAACATGAATCTGGACAAAGCTTTGGAACTGGTTTAGATGGTGCTGGGGGTGGAAATGATGAAATTCAACAGGAATTAGGCCAAATTGGTCACAGTGGCCAAGATACTACACACAATCAAAAAAACTTTGAAGATACAGAACAACAAAGTTCTCAAAGTAGCGGTGGTTTTGATCACACCTCCAGCGATGGCAGCAGTTCTAATGATTTCGGACATACAAGCCAAGGAGATCATGGTTTCGATCATAGCTTAACTGACTTTTCTCAAAACCAGCAGGGAATAGATGAAAACGAACATCAAAGTAGTCACAGCGGGATTGACTTTGATCAAAACAATAATAAATTTGGGCATAGCTTACAAGAATTTTTAGAGCAGGAACAACAAAGTCAACAAAACATTCCTCAAAATTCCCAAAGTGAAAGTGGATTTGGACAAAGTTCACTTGATATCAGTCAGGGAGCGCAAGATGATCTAAATGAACATCAAACTGGCCAAAATGACCATGATTTTCACCACAAGACGGATGGACTTACTGAGCAGGATGGTGGTAGAGATAATTTTGGTCGAGATCAACAAGAATTAGGTCATGATAACGTTGGTCAAACTCATCAAGATTCTGGTCACGGTGATCTTAGTCAAAATCAACAAGATTTTGGTGGAGATGACATCGGTCAAAGTCACCAAGATTCTAGTCATAATGATTTTGGCTTAAATCGGCCAGATTTGGGTCATGATGAATTTGGTCAGAGTCAACAAAATTTTGGGCTAGATGATTTTGGTCCAAATCAGCAAGAATCCGGAAATCATGATATTGGTCAAAGTCACCATGGTTCTGGTCATGATGATTTTGGTCCCAGCCTTCAAGATTCAAGTCATGATCTTGGTCAAATTCATCCTCATTCTGGCGGTGATGATTTAGGTCAAAGTCACCAAGATTCCAGTCATAATGATCTTGGTCAAAAAGATGAAGTTATAAATGAGCTTCAAAGCTCAGGAAGTAGTCAGGATATAAAATTAATTCTTCAAAATCTTGGAATGACTTTAGAAAAAATAAACCAGTTTTTACACAGTCATGGATCTGAATGGTCACATTCTAGTCATAGTCAAGGACACGGACATGAACATCACATTTCTGCTGATGTTCAAGATGACAAGTCTCATCATCTCAGTGGTGGAAAATCCGAAGGAAAATCCGAATGGTCACATTCTAGTCATCGCCATGAACATGAACATGAACATGGACATGGACATGAACATGGACATCACATTTCTTCTGATGTTCAAGATGACAGGTCTCACCACCACAGTGGAGGAGCATCCGAAGGAGAAGGATTTTCTCAAGGAAGTTCAGGAGACCATAATCATATTCACTCTTTCGATAAAGGAAGTATATTCCAGTTTCTAGATGAATCCTTTGGAGGTTCACATGGAGGTAGACATCATGATAAAGACCACTCTATAAAAACTCATGATAGCGAAGGACATGACAGAGAAACACTTGGAGAAGCAGCGAAGAGCAGTGGCTCTTATCAGGAAAGTTCAGGTGGATTGCATGGTGAAGGACATTTTGATGGTACATCATCTGGAAGCGCACAACAAACCGAGAATGTTCAGCAAGAAACTTCAGGGGCTGCTGATCAAGGTAGTAATGACGATATCGGATCTCAAGGGTTTGGAGAAAGCACCTCAGCAGATCATTCAACTTTAATTGGATTTGATGGAGATGGTCAATCATCATCAGGTTCTTCACAGCAAAGTGAAACATCTCTGCAAGAATCTCTTGGCAGCTCTGATCTTGAAAATATAGATGATCGTGGAAGTCAAGCACATGAAACTGCTCAAGTGGCAGAAGGAAGCACATCTTCAAATCAAGAAATCTCAGGAGGGTCACATGCAATCGAACATTCAGGTCAATTATCTTCTGAAAACTCCCAGCTCGGTGAAAGTTCACAGCAAGGAGGTTTCGAACAGGGAAGCACAGATGATCAAGCAGGTCAGAAGCATGAATTAGGAAATATTGATACTAATCAAGGTCAAGTAACAGTTGAATTTGCTGGTGATTCAATCGGACAAAATAGATTAGTAGGATTTATATTCCTTAGCGATAAACATCAATCTGGAAGTGGAAGCCATATTGAGGCTTTAGAACAAAATAATATAGGAGAATCAATAGGAATTTCTGAACCATCATTAGGGTCAGAAAATGACTTATCAAGCCAAGGCAATCAACAAGAAGGAAGTTTAAATACTGATTCAAGCTCAGGAAGTATAGGAGAATCTAATACTTTTCAGGGTATTGATTCAGGTGACTCTCAACAAGGAGTCAATCTTGATTTTGGCCATTTTGGTCTCGAAGGAGTAGGAGCAGAAAGTGGAGGTGCTTCAGGCGGAGATGGAGGTCAAGACCTTTCGGGTATTGGACAAGAAGG
>JABUQX010134137.1:25000-52500 GCA_015478945.1 Trachelipus rathkii
TCTTTTCTATTAAATATTTGAAGAGAGGGAACAGGATTCAGAGATAAGAAGACGATCGGACGACTTTAGAGGTGGAGTGAATTAACTAGAGAAGGATGGAAATTTAAAATGGTCTTGTATTTTATAATCAAAAGAATTAAATGGTCGCATCCACGACAGAAAGAATCACCTCAGTTCGAGTTCTCCACACTCCGATTAACCTCTCCCAAAGAAATTGTTATTATTGTTTCCTAAGGAAAATCGAAAAGTACCGCAGGAAGTGAGCAGATATTCCCAAACAAAGTTTCCTCGCCGTGGCCATGAAATTTCTATTGGAAAATAACTGGCGAAGGTGCAACAGATTATCGTCATCCAACCGGTTAAGAAACAATATCCTTTACAAATTCATAAGCAAAAAGCAAGTCTTCCACAGTTTAATTTAATAACATCTGAAAAGTATGAGATGCGTTCTATCACCAAACCGAAAGGCATAAAGAAATATTCGAAAGTTCAAAAAGGAGTCTTGATAAACTAAATTTTAAAGAATACGTCTTTAAGGTTTAGTTTTAATTCTATAATAACACGGAATTAAGTTGATTGAAGAGTGCAATCGTTCAACAAATGATAATTCTCAAATGGACCTAATTATTCAAAAAGGAACCAACCAACATGACAAAAACTGAGATGTTGAGCTTAAAAATTTAAGCTAAACATACAAATAGATGAATGAGGGTTGGTCCAAATAATTTTAATATTCATGTTGACTTATAAGAAATTTGCTTCTCTTTTTTGACTTTTTACGACACTCTGGTGACATTACTTAAAATTTTAAAATGTCAAATTTTTGGGATGGTTTCTTTTTGAATAACTACGTCCAAAATATGTACGTGTTTAACTCTTTCTTAGGAGCCATTTTCAAAGGAAAGGATCAAGCACTATTAGTGGGACAAGCAATGCCTACCTCCAACAATTTCTTCTAATTTTGTGAGTTTTATTATTTATTTGGCGTTAGCCTTCGAGGATTACAATATAATGAAAATCCTTGCGTTTCAATCTCGTGCGCTGAGGTGTCTTTTGAAGAAATATTCTTATAATCGGAAGAGAATAAAGAAGGGAATTTCTCCATTATATATTTTTTTAGGGAATGGGAATGCTCAAAACAACAGGGTTGAGCAAAGTGTTTAGAAAAACGAGGCTTTCCTGCCTGCCTACAAGGAATCATTTCTTCTGTAGGAGAATGGTACAATGAATGATTCTTAAAACTCAATATGAAAGAATGACCATACAAAATATATCCCAATAAGGTGTCCATGAACATTAATTACCCAACAAAAATGTTTGGAGAATGTTTTTAATACCATAGTAAGTCGTAATAACTGCAGATGAATCATGGAAACAGCCGAACTATTTACACAAAAAAGTAAAATTTGAAAAATGCTAAAAGAAGGAAAAAGAAATTTTAATGGGAAGTAAACTCTCCAATGGTTCTGAATCCACGAGAATCGATAAACGGAGTCTTGGGTCTTTAACAAACAGCAAATGGAAAATTGGTGATAATTTCGAGACAACTGCTCTCTGTTAGTTTTCCGAAGGTGCATAAATCAGCTGAACAACCCAGTTTCAAGGAGGACCATATTTTAAAGCTTTTAACCCAAACTCGTAGTAAAAACACACACCCACTGTTCCAAGTGTAGGACTACACCTCTTCAAGCATGATGGAAACGAGGATTTAATATTAAAGTTCGTAGTTCTTTTAGTATTAACTTTGGAAGATTTTCAATTGCTTTTTGAATATTTTCTAATGAAAACATGAAAGGAGAAACGTCGAAGCTGGGCGGCAACTGACTGTTGTAGAAGAAGAAACGAGACAGACTTGTTCCCATGACGTTATGCATTTACACATATAAAATAAATGATCAGCGTTTAATGAAAAATCCTCAAAGTGTATTTCAGAATCCAAAGCTACCAATATCGACCAAATTTCCATCGTCATTTGGTCAGTAAATCTACGATGAAATACTTTAGAGTTACTTGAAAGATAAGATAAGATAAGAGCCAGTGACGCTCAGCAAATGACCCAAAACTTTTCTGTGTTTGTCAAACGAAATTCTGCTTGTAACAGCCGTAAAATGCGTTCGTCATCACTAAGCCTCACCTCAGTAACAATCTTTTTTCAGTTTTTCATTTTGTTGACATTTTGGCGAGGTTTGCAAGATATCATTAACTTTCAAAATAACCTCCTTTTAAAGAGTTTTCATTGCTAGAAAAATTCCTGTAAAGATTTAGATTTTCATCTAGGAAATTGAAATTAAAAATTTAGGAGCCTTGATTTTAACTGATGCTATATCTTCTTGCTGATTTGCATTTGTTTATTATTTCCACAGGCTATTTTTGTGTTTAAAATTCAAAACATTTTTTGTAGTTACTCGAAGTTGGATGTTCTTTATCCAAAACTATGGGGGTTGCCACTTTAACGTTGATTGTATGAAATAGCAATCGATGAACATTTAATTCACTTTATTTGTATACAGTGTAATTCACTTAATTTATGCACAGAGTTACAACAAAAACAAAAAGTTTAAACTTAGTTGATAAATAATATCCCTTAAAATAATTATTCATTTTGGTTTTTCTAAAGCAAATAGCTTTCTTTTAGATACGAAGTCTCAAATGGTGAGCTTGCCTCCCGTTTCTCTTTCCTCTCTTTACTGGGATTGGGATTATCGATCATCGTCGAAGAGAATTCAATACAGTAGTCGTTTTCTTAGCATCTATCCCATTCCTATATATTGATAAACTCTTTCCTTCTTTGGGCTCTTCCAGGCTCCGACAATCTCATTACTTTATCATGTTCTATCTCTTCATGTCCTTCTCAGGAATACCCTCACCTTTGACGAGGAAAGGGTTTTGACATTTTACAATTCCACTTCTCTATCTTCCCTTGAAATGGCTACTTCTACGGGAGTCATAAAGTTAATATCTACGGTGACTCTCTCTCTCTCTCTCTCTCTCTCTCTCTCTCTCTCTCTCTCTCTCTCTCTCTCTCTCTCTCTCTCTCTCTCTCTCTCTCTCTCTCTCTCTCTCTCTCTCTCTCTCTCTCTCTCTCTCTCTCTCTCTCCCTCTTTTCTATCTATCTATCTATCTATCTATCTATCTATCTATCTATCTATCTATCTATCTATCTATCTATCTATCTATCTATCTATCTATCTATCGCATAGAGAAGTATATTACATTTGTACCATTCAACTAATACTTGATTTAACTCTGCTTTGTTATCGTATTATTCTTTGCCGGAATGATACCTTCACGAATTACTTCCTTCCTCAGACTCCAGAAACTTAAGTTACTTGAATTTTATCCAGAAATCTTGCAAAATCGATTTTCCGCAATGCTATGATTAACTCTTTTCTCCCGAGAAAATGTAATAATCTTCTTTCTGGTTCTTCTTCTTTCCTCTTTTTATGGTATTTCTTTCTAAATGAGAGCTCAAATGTACTTTGTTTAATCTTCTTTTTGTCTAAGTTGCTTTTTCTGACAGTTTTGCAGGTATGTTATCTTTTTTATAAGCTGAATTCTTTGCTCAAACTGTTGGGTTTTAAATTCCACTTTGGACGATTGTCGTACGATTATGTTCCTCCTTCTCCACCCCCGACAACGTAATTACTTCTAAAGATGGGATTTCTGTGTTCTATGAACTAACACGTGTATTTCTTGGCTTGGTAAACATTTTGGTTTCTGTCTACCAACTTCGACCTCGGTAAACAGCTGGCTTCTGCCTACCAAGTACCAACTTCAACCTTTCCTTCTTGTTGGGAGTTGGACCTTGTTGAAAGCTTAACCAGTGAGCCCCCTCTCAACAATATCGACGTGTTGCTTTTAACCTATCTCCTTTCGAAAGTTTTTAAGGATAACGTATATTTCGAAACATTTTAATTCCTCATATATCAAAACGCCAGTATGGTTTCGGCAAAAAAGCACAGTTGATAATCTTTTCTTTCTGGATGACCCTTGATTTTCCGCAATACGTTACTTCGATGAATGTTTTGATGGGTGCTCGACATTTCAAAGAGCTTTCGATAGCTATATCGAAAGCTGTGATTTACAAACCTTTTCTTTTCGATTTCATTCTTTTCTTCTGTAACCTCTCTAATTATCATTCTACTATTGTAGCTGGCCAAAATTCATTCAAAACTCTGGCATTGTTTACAATTTTCTGTTCTCTGATTGGTTAATGTAATTTTTTTTTAATTCGAAGCGTTTCCGAGTCGATTTTGCACACAGGCTGCACTCGGGCTTCGGGAAACGCAGCTATTAAGTTTAACTGATAATACATTAAATTTTATGTTAACACTCGATCCGTATAATGTGAAGTATTTGGAAATATTACTTATAGTTGATTGACAATGTGTCGTGTTGAAATGTTCAAAGATTTTACTTGGATTACTTGGATAATAATAATAATAATAATAATAATAATAATAATAATAATAATAATAATAATAATAATAATAATAATAATAATAATAATAATAATAATAATAATAATAATAATAATAATAATAAGTGATTTTTTTTTTTTCAATAATATTTTTTCTCTTAACTTTTTGTCTTTTTTTTATTTTTTTTATTTTTATAAAAAATTCTGTTAAACAAAATTTTACGAAGACAGTCTTTCTTGGAAGATGCCAGACGTACGATGTGCTTCGTTTTTATTAAAAATTTACATTTTTTAATATTTAAAACTTTTTGATCCTGTTCGTAACCACTTAAATTAATTGTTAGGATCATATAATAGCAATATATATATATATATATATATATATATATATATATATATATATATATATATATATATATATATATATATATATATATATATATAATATATATCCATATATATATATATTTACTTAATAATATATATATATATATATATATATATATATATATATATATATAAAAACACAAACATAAAACAAAACAGGCCCATGTGTATAACAGAAAAGGACATAATATATATATATATATATATATATATATATATATATATATATATATATATATATATATATATATATATATATATATATATATATATATATATAATATATATATATATATATATATATACTATCTATATATATACTATAGCTCTCTTATAAAATAAATATATATTAATTTCATGTATGTAAATTTATATGCTCTGAAATAATTAAAAATAAATAATAATGAAATAATATAAGTACGTTAAAATTTTCTGAATACTGAAGATATGTTCCTTCACATTTTCCCTTCCAGAGTTCCAGTTACTGTGATCATCGGCATAGTCGTAGGCTGTGTAGAGCCTGGCTACTGAATTTAATTTATAAAAATATCGTCTGTTGATTAGAAAAAGTTAAGGCTGGTAGATAATTGAATGTTGCTTATTTTTCCCAGTGTGAGAGCCCATTTATGTGGTTTCTGAGTATGTTCTTCCAGGAAAAGTACATATTTGACAAAATCATCTACATAATAAGTACCAACAAATACAATATATAAAATAAGAATAGCGACAAATTGTACAATAAAAAAAATGGCTGGCGTTCGTGAAATCAAACCTTAACAAGGCTACCTTGTCTAAGTGAAAAATTTCGCAAAGATTTCTGCAACGTTAAGACATCCTTAAACCAAAAAATCTCAAGGAGCGTTTTCCGTTAAAGAATGGATTTAACCAGGGTTGGCACGAAAAACATCAAATGATTTAAATCAACTGATTTTTTTACGTGATTTTTTAATAAAAAATAATGATTTTTTTTCATTTTGTTAAGTTTTAGGCAAATTTTTTTTTCTAAATTAATAATTAATCCTAGTTATCCCCTAATTAATGATAACTATATTTCATCTATATAATAAGTAAATTAATTAATGTAGTTTCAAATCATTTTTAATAAAGAAATAAATAAAATTAGAGTACTCAGATATCATACACTATATATATATATATATATATATATATATATATATATATATATATATATATATATATATATATATATATATATATATATATATATATATATATATATATATATATATATATATATATATATATATCTATATACATATATAATAAATAAATATATATATATATATATATATATAATTTAAATAACTTAAACTAAATAATATTATAATATATTTACTAAAACTTATTATTAATTAGGTAATAATTAAAAGTTCATTAATAATATTCGGAAAAATAATAATTAAAAAAGCAATTTATTCCTTAAAAAATCAAAATAATCAAAAATTAAAAATTGATTGTTTTTCTAAAAAATAAATAAAACCCCATCCCTGGATCTGATACTTGCCTAAATATCAAGGATGGCACGGGGAAAAAATCAATTGATATAAATCAACTAATTTTGATTTTTTGCTCCAAAAATCATTATTTTTTTTTTTTTTATTTTTTATTTATATATATATATATAATATATATATATATATATATATATATATATATATATATATATATATATATATATATATATATATATATATATATATATATATATATATATATATATATATATATATATAACAATCTATATACATATATATATAAATATATATATATATATCTAATCAAAAATAGGAAGTAGGCATATATATATATATATATATATATATATATATATATATATATATATATATATATATATATATATATATATATATATATATATATATATATATATATATATATATATATATATATATAACTATATATATATATATATATATATATATATATGATATTTTCTGTTTTACGACTCTACAATTTTGAATTTTGTTTTGAATTTTTTTAATATATTTCTAGTATATGATCCCAACAATCAATCAATTTAATTAGTAACGGACATGATTCAAAAAATATATCTTTTCCGTTATGACTCCGTCATTTTTTATTTATTTATTTTTTTTTTTTTTTTAAACATGGCTTTCAAGTATAGGATACTAATAATCAATTTAAGTGGTAACAGACATGCTTCAAAAGTTAATGAAATATTTTAAATAATTTTTTTTTAAAAAGTAATTTTTTATTAATATTTTGTTTTTATTTTATTTTGGGTGTTTTCAAACTAAAGAATACCCAAGGGTAAACCTAAAGATGGCAGGAGTCAGGGTCTCTGGCCTTCCGGGGAACGAGAGGTAGGACTATTTCCCCCCCTCCGGGGAGGTCTCTGGGTATTTTTGTGTCGCGGGGTTCCTCCGCCCCTCCCCCTACGAGGTTAGCATGGAAAACGTCCCCCCTCTGTCCCCCTCTGCCGGCTCGAGGCCCCTAATATAAATATATATATATATATATATATATATATATATATATATATATATATATATATATATATATATATATATATATATATATACTCTTTCTATATATATATATATATATATATATATATATATATATATATAATATATATATATATATATATATATATATATATATATATATATATATATATATATATATATATATATATATATATATATATATATACATATATACAGTATGATTATCATTTTTTTAATAAGCTTTATACGTTGATTCCAAATATGTAACTGGTTTTTCTGTTAGTGTCGTACTTTTCGAGATATTTCGAATTTTTGAAAAATATTTAACATAAATGTGATTTTTAAAAATTATTTAAAATATTTCGAACTTTTGATCATGTCTGTTACCACTGAAATTGATTGTAGTAATCATATAGAAGCGCAATATATTAAAAAACAAAACAAAAAAATCAAAACTGACGGAGTCGTTAAACAGAATAGGACCAATATATATATATATATATATATATATATATATATATATATATATATATATATATATATATATATACTCTCTCTCTTTCTATATATATATATATATATATATATATATATATATATGAGACAAAGTTACTTAACGCCCACACGGAACCAGGAGCTCGGATCAAAAATTTTCACAGGTATCATCTATGATATATAAGTAGATGTTCTAGGGTCGAAATGTAATTTTTTTCTGTTCTGGGGCGAAATTATATATATATATTATTTGTAAAGGTATTACACGGCAATGTAGGGGCTCGAGCCACGGGGAACCTGGGGGAAATAGTCCCTGCCAGGATTTCCCCGGAAGATATGAAGACCCGACTCCACCATCGGTGGTATACCCTTGGGAATTCTTTAATTAAAAAAACAAAAACTATACTAGAAAGTCTATTTATTTTAACGAGTAACGTATAAAAGGTCTTAAATGGGCTTTCTCCTCATAATACTATAATTATTAACAATAATTTTTTTTGCATTTTCCTTAACTAAAATTTTACAGGATTCCAAAATGTATTCCTTTCTGCTGTAGCTATTTGTAGTTTTGAGATATGGTTTTTCATGTTCGACTAAACTAATCTAGTTATGTATCATAGAGGCTACCTGAAAATTTTTTTTGATCAGCTCCCGTTCCCGTGTGATTAAATGCTTTTACATATATATATATATATATATATATATATATATATATATATATATATATATATATATATATATATATATATATATGCTATATATATATATATATATATATATATATATATATATATATATATATATATATATATCGGTATATATATAGGGTAGGCCGGGTAGGTGGCTCCTACACAATATTTTTAGGTTTAAATAGTGATGAAATTAGAATTCTGTAAAAGTATATAATTATTAAAAATTTTATATTAAAAAGTTAAAAAGAAGCTATTTCTCATCATAAATTAAAGAAAAACCCGCCACAATAATAATAGCTATAATAATAATTGAATTCATTTTTAAGAAATTCTCGCTCCTACTCTGATCTTAGGAGTAAAAATCTTAACACCGGGCGGACGAATGATGTCATTTTTTTACGTCAACTAATAAGAGAGCGGGCTATTCTGTCCTACCTATAATAATCGATAAAATAATCGATAATATATATGAAACTTTTCGTTCTCTTCCCGTAAATATTTACGAAATGTGTGGCTTGGTGCAGTTTTGAAATTTTTGTATAAAATGTGTCTGATTGTTCTGATTTTGAATATTAATTTTATATAACTTTATTTAAGTGGTATTTAGCATTATATACATAAAATTAAGTGAGAAATAATGCCTAATGGAGTAAGTGTAGATTTTATATTAAAAAAGAAAAAACGCTTTAAAAACTTATCTATAAAACGACTCTATTTTAAAAAATGATAGGCCTAAAAATTACTCAATTGGAATGTGATTTAAAATTAAGTATTTAGTAAATATAATGTAAAACAATTTTCGATGCAATAAATAGGTACGTATTATAATTATTAAAATATGTTTTTCGATGTTTTCGTTAGCTATATATATTTATACATATATATATGTATATGTATAATAATATATGTATATATATATATATGTATATGTATGGCAATAATATATATAATATATATATATATATATATATACATATAATAATATATATATATATATATATATATATATGCAGCCAGATTGAGATGTGTATGGCAATACAATATAATAATATATAATATGTATATATATATATATGTATATATAATATATATGTAATAATAATAATATATATATATATGTATATGTATGTATGTAATAATAATAATAATAATAATAATATGAAATAATAATATATATATTCTTCATCTATATTATTTCCTTTGTAACATAATATAATATATATAATAATAACAACTGTAATAATAATAATAATATATGCATAATATATATGTAATAATATATATATATATATATATATATATATATATATATATATATTATATATATATATATATATATATATATATATATATATATATATAATATATATATATTTATATATATATATATATATATATATATATATATATATATATATATATATATATATATATATATATAACTATTTATATATATATATATATATATATAATAGATAGATATATATAATATATATATATATATATATATATTAATATATATATATATATATATATATATATATATATATATATATATATATATATATATATATATATATATATATATATATATATATAATAATATAATATATATATATATATATATATATATATATATATATATATATATATATAAACTCTATCTACAAAGTGTATTCTTCAATATAGATATATATATATATATAGGCCTACAACACTCAGAAAAATATTTAATTTTTAATGAAACTTAAATCGAATACGAATTCAATATCCCCGTATTTATAAAACTAAGAGCTCAATTTTATTAAAAGCGCACAAATAAGTAATAAATTAATATTTAATAAATAGGTATCTTATAATATATATATATATATATATATATATATATATATATATATATATATATATATATATATATATATATATATATATATATATATATATAATATATATATATATGCTAACTTTTTAATATTTTTGGGTTCACTATAGAAAATACTTTGATATATATGTATATATATATATATATAATATATATATATATATAATATATATATATATGTATAATATATATATATATATATATTTTTATATATATATATATATAATAATAATAATATATATATATATATATATATATAATAATAATATATATATATGTAATAATAATGCATTTAAAAATATTTTAAAAATAATAATAATATGTAATAATAATAATAATAATAATATAATAATAATAATATGTAATAATATATATATAATATATAATATATATATATATATGTAATAACAATAATAATATGTATATATTTATGTAATATATCATATATTTGTATATATATATATAATATATATATAATAATATAATATGTAATAATAATAATAATAATAATAATAATAATAATAATAATAATATATATATATATATATATATATATATATATATATATATATATATATATATATATATATATATATATATATATATATATATATATATATATCATATGATATAACTTCAATAGAAATAAAAAATAAATAATAATATTATAGCAGGGCTATTCTGGTCCAAACTATTGTCAACAAAGGACCATGTTTCAAACAGGCTTCTTTTATTTCTGATGTAACATTTATCAATATTACAAATAATCCGTAACAAGTCTGTAACACTCCTTAGTGTTGCTGTTTAATTGTGTCATATTGTCCTATTTTAAGATTTTGATTTACATAGATTGAATAAATCACTTCAAAAATAATACTATATCGAACTTAAAAAAAAGTTTGTTTACAATTTAATTTCGCGTGACGTCACGAATATGAAAAATCCTTCTTGATTTTCCATTTTGATTTACATAGAATGAATAAAATTAAATAAATTACTTAAAAAATAATACTATATCGAACTTAAGAAAAGTTTGTTTACAAATTATATTTCGCGTGACGTCACGAATCTCAAAAAATCAAAAATTGATTTTTTTTCTCAAAATATGCATAAATATGGACCCTAATGTTCCCGCTCCATTACGGTATCAGCAACAAATATAGTTAATTAAAAGGATCACTAATTAAATGGAAATTATGATTCATTATTAATTATATTTAAGAAAATATGAACAACTGTAGTTTGTTTATAACAGTATGTCAATTTTAACTTTATATTGAAATTATTTTAAAAAAAAAAATTACAATATATTACAATTCTGAAATTCTAATGGCGAAGAAAAAAAATATATCGAAAATGAAATAGGAACTTATCAGTTAACACTATTAAGTTTCTTCAAAAAAAAAAAAAAATTTCATCTTAAGGCTTAAAAGGTTGAATCTCAAAACTTAAAATTGTGAATAAATTTTGCGACAAAACCAAATTTTTATTTTTTTGCTTTTTTTTTAAACAAATTCTATGTGATTTTTAATTTTAAATTTAGTTGTATAACTTATAATAGAACTCCTCGTGGCGCAGAGGCTGAGTCGCCGACTCTCATACGAGAGGACGCTGATTGAAATCCTCCGCATATCAGTTGTTTTATCTACCTGGGGGCAAGAATTAAAACTCGATTGCGAACATGTTGGTGGTGCTGGTTTGAGATAGCCGGCCTTAAAGTTCGATTTCCTGTGGTCCCCCCGTGTTACCCTCTTAATAGGGGATAAAGCACGTTAAAAGGTTTTTTTTTTATTAATGTTAATGTATTCAAAGCATTCAACATTTAATCTCTAGTTCAACAACTAGTTTAGCAACTGTCAAAAGTTTTTAATAAAGATTTTATTAATTTTGCTGAAAATGTAGTAAGCGCACTTAGATGAGCTGAATCAATTTTTTTTAAAAAATTCCAGTCAGATAGTGGCAAGTGAGGGGTTATGATTATTCATACTTAATATAATTGAAATTTCATGTAATTTCATGTAATATTCATGTAATTTTTATACATCTTGCAAGGCGCAGTTTGTAAATATCTCTAAATTTAACCAATTTTGATCGTTAAATATAATATAGCTTCATCAAAATTAAAAAAAGATTAATATGGTCTGAGAGTTTTCCCATTGGTTTAGAATAACACTGCCCCAATAATTACTGTAATTCACAAATACTCAATAATAATTTCATGTATTTGACCTATTCTTAAAACTAGTTCAACATTTTATATTAAGGCAAAATAAAAATAAAAAGTACAAATAAAATTTAATAAAATTTAGACATTTTATTCAACTACAAGTTTTTTTTTAAAAAAATTACACATTGATTAAAGGGAACATAGACTTTAAATTAAAATTTCAAACATTAATTTTAAATAAAAATAAGAATTTAAGGTATATAAACAAAAGAATGAAGTGAAGGAACAAAAATATATTAGAGAAAGACTGATAACCAACCCTATTCAAAAAAATAGTACAAGAAGACAAAAGAAGACAAATTCTTTTTTAAAAAGATGAAGACTTAAAACAACAATTTGAAGTGTGCTTCAAAAATCTGACGAAGTTATATTATTGTAAACCAAGTATGATCAAGTTTAGTTCTTCTATACTTACATGAACTATAATATAATTGAATGTTTTACATAACTATAACTAACATTTTCATAAATAAGTTAGCAATAGTCAATATGTTGTATATTTAAAACATAATTTTGATGTTGTTGCTTTAGTCCTTCATGCATTAGTAGGCAAATTGGCAATCAAGATTTAAAGGAAATATTAAGGATTATGCTTTTAGAGATCTACAGATCTTCACAGTCACATATCTTTATATGAGAATATTTGAGATGTATAAAATTTAAAATATAAGTAACAGTCAATTATATATTATAACAAACAATAAATAATATATATTTATATGTAAAACTACAAAAAGCACAATTAAAAAAAGGCTTTCGACTTTTTATTAAATTCTTTTTTGCTGACCAGTATTTTAACAGTGCATTAAATTAATAACAAGCAAATACCAGTTAGTAATTTTTACGAGAATCTAAGACACTTCTTATTTTAATTCATTACTGCATGTTAATTAAATGAGTATAATATATAAGAGGAGTATATCTGCATTTTTAGTATTTGATATTAACATAGAACTTGAAGTAAAGTAATATTATAGATATAAGATCTGTGAACAATTTATATCTGTTAACAGCAATAGCTGAGATTTTACTTCTAAGCTATTCTTTGATCATCTGACTGTTCTTACTAGAATTAAATTTCTGCCAGTACATTTCGTGCTAAATATTTTTGAAAGACAAGAAAATCACAGGAAAACAGAGAGAGGTTTAGCTCTTTTCTATATTTATTTAAACCATTTCTCAAACCCTTCGCTATACAATAAATGGAAGCCTGTCTTTACTGGTTTGGTTTCTGTGTTTTGTTGAATAGGGAAAATGGTACAGAAATAAATACTTTTTACATTATCGCAATGTTGTTAGTAATGCTTTTTAAAATGATTACTAAAATTCTCCAATGAAGCAAAGGGTAGCTATTATCTGAATGACCCCAGAGATAAATTAACACCTTTATTAGCTTTCATTTAATTAACACATATTATTTTAAAAATTAAAAGCTTTATAGTATATTCAGTTTGAAAATCTTCACAAACAAGATATATATATTTTTTTTAAATAGAAAACCTTAACAATTTAACCAATAAAATGCAACCTGATATGATATATATATATATATATATATATATATATATATATATATATATATATATATATATATCCTCATATATATATATATATATATATATATATATTTAAATAGAAAACCTTAACAATTTAACCAATAAAATGCAACCTGAAATGAGAAACCAAAATATGTGGGAAGAAACCTACATTCTTAGATCCTTTATTATTTATTATATCAGCAAATGTCTGCCTTAAATTTTCCCTTGCTAAGTAGGTAACGAACAAGAAGTGGGCAAGATGAAATTAAGGAACTTTATACCTACTACATTAATATTAAGCATTCCCAGTAATAATAATAATAATAATAATAATAATAATAATAATAATAATAATAATAATAATAATAATAATAATAATAATAATAATAATAATAATAATAATAATAACAATAATAATAATAATAATAATAATAATAATAATAATAATAATAATAATAATAATAATAATAATAATTTTAATAATAATAATAATTATAATTATAAAAATGTAAAATTAATTTCAAACGAGACTAAATTTTTAGGTATTTTCCAATCAGATTATTTTTTATATTTAAAATTGATCCTCTGTTAGTAATTTCGATATCGTTCGTATTTTTCGTATTATTGGTAGCGAAGTTTTCCAAGGTAAGGTGAGTGCTTGATTCCGAAGCTGAACTCTGGGTTGCGATGTGCCATTGCCTGCAACAGGAGATAAAAAAAATTAGTTTTGTTTAGGGCCGTAACTTCCAATTAACAGCAGGGCAGCCTTGGCAGTACCCTATGGTCGAAACCATTTATGTTGTCTCTATATATTTAACATCCACGTGATAAAAATTTTTTTGTACATAATACAGAGGTGGAGGGCCCTTGATTATACGCCCAAGGGACATCGATGGATTGTTTTACGCTTCTGATTATGTCACTCTTCAATAAGTGTTAGTATAAAAAATGGAAATTATTCGACCAAAAAATTTACTCTAAACCTTTGGTCAAAATTATTTACTAGTAAAAGGACGATAGTGGTGAAATTTCCCGATATGTTTTTAAAATATTTTCAATTGAAAAAATTGTTTAATTTTTATAAATATAAAAGACTGCTGAAGTCATCAAAAAGCAAACGCATAAAACAATTGTAGTTTTTTATATATATAGTTTTTAAGGCATTTTAAGAAAATAAGCTAAAAAGAACTTTTCCTCGATTCCTCTGTTCAAAAATATCACATTTTTTATTTACTATTGTAATATATACCATTGCGCATAATTAAAAAAAGTGAACCTTGCTCATTACACTAAATACCAGTAATTTAAGACATTTCAGGGAATATTTGCAAATGTTTACTATTACTGATATAAAAACTGCTTATAATAAAAATTAATAATAATAATAATAATAATAATAATAATAATAATAATAATAATAATAATAATAATAATAATAATAATAATAATAATAATAATAATAATAATAATAATAATAATAATAATAATAATAATTTTTATCCTCCCGTTGTAATAAGGTAAATTAGACAACCTACCGCTTCATCTGGAGTATAGGCATTTGGAGCTGGTTTTGGGCTTTTGTCACAGGGTATTTCAGTTCTTAAGGCCATAGTCCATTTAGGGCCCTCATCAGCAATATACTATTACAAAACACAAGGCAAAATAAACATAAGCAAATAAAGAGCTAAATAATAATAATAATAATAATAATAATATTAATAATAATAATAATAATAATAATAATAATAATAATAATAATAATAATAATAATAATAATAATAATAATAATAATAATAATAATAATAATAATAATAATAATAATAATAATAATAATAAAAAGCAATCAATGCTTAACTTAGAAAATGAATATAATAATAAATAAATTTATAAATAAAATAAAAAAAATAAAATCTACAAGTAAAAAATTTTTAAAAAAAAAAAAAAAAAAGTCGAAAAGGAAAACTTTGAGTTTATTTTTTTTTATTTATTTTTTTATTTATTTTTATATTTTTTCGTAAGCATTATTAGAAAACTTAAATCAAATTTGTTGAATTAAAAGAATACCGAGTTATGAATTTATTTTACTTTTCTTCCTAGCTTTTCATTATTGTTTTTTTTTATAATAGCACGCAAAGCAAGCATGATAAAACCTTTATAATTATACCTTTTCTGGATTATAAGAATTTGGACTAGGTTTAGGACTTTTGTCAGTTGGCAGTTCAGTGCGAGGGGCCATTGTCCATTGGGGAGTAATTTCTGCCACATACTAAATTTTGGAATAAAAATCATCATAGTACTAATTTTTATAAATAAAGGTTAGTAACATTGTTTTAGGTTCTTTAGCACAATCTCTGTTTACAATTATTTTATTAACTTTAATATTAATGTAACTAATTTTAACTTTAAAAAGAAATCAAATAATTTTTAACATTTTATTTCTCTAACTGCAAATATTAGTTCATTATATTGAACATCAATTAATATCATCAAAATATTTGTTAAACTGGTCAAAAATTATCTATCCCTTTTCCATTGACTAAGCGCGAACTTAAAATGAAAGATTTATGCTCATGAAAATGTCCAATATGCCTTCCTTGGTATTCTTGTCTGCGTCTAAATTTAATAAGGAAAAGTGAACAATATTAAAATTGTTTCTTCTTTGAAAAAACAATTAACGGAAACTTATTCTGGCGATGTTGGGGTGGAAAATTATTGCGCTTTTATTATTTTCTTTAATTTTCAGTGTTAGTAAACAGTGAAAATCTTAACGATAGTATTAGTGAATAATAATAATAATAATAATAATAATAATAATAATAATAATAATAATAATAATAATAATAATAATAATAATAATAATAATAATAATAATAATAATAATAATAATAATAATAATAATAATAATAATAATAATAATAATAATAATAATAATAATAATTAAATAATTGATATACCTTTTCTGGATAATAAGCGTTCGGACTAGGTTTGGGACTTTTGTCTGAAGGCATTTCTGTACGAGGAGCCATAGTCCATTTAGGGGTGCTATCTTGCATACACTAATTTATTATAAAAGCAGCATATTAAAACTATTGAAACTTTGAAATTCAATGTTTTAACATATATAAAAACAATAAGATTAAACCATTATTTACCAAAGCATTAAATTTTTTTTTTTTTTTAAAGTTAAAAGCAATAGCAATCAATACTTTTCATAAAAAATTTTCTCAAAATAAGAAGTTTAATAAATAATTTTAATTTAATCATTGCTTTTTTTACAGCTTTTATATGAGCATATTTTCTTGAATAGTTCTATTACTCAATAATTTAAACAAAATTTAAAAATTTGAAAATTACCTAAAAAAAAAGTAACGCAATTTTCTGTTGAGTTATTAATGATAATTCAGAAGTATATTTAGTTGCTTATCAATATGCACAATAACAAACAATATTCACATAAATAAAATAATCCATATATTCTCAATTTATTATTTTATTTTTACTCGTAAAATTATATTTAGTTAATGAGGGAATTTTTTTATATTGTTTGATAAAACATTATGTAATAATAAGGAATTTTAAAGTAATGTGTAATTAAAACAAATAGAAAAGATATTGATATACATTTTCTGGACAGTAAGTGTTTGGACTAGGTTTAGGACTTTTGTCACTAGGCAATTCAGTGCGAGGAGCCATAGTCCATTTAGGCGTGTTATCTTGCATATACTACGTTATAATAAAAACAAACAAAATAATATAAAACAAAATAGATAGGTTTTAAAATGTTTTATTTTTTACTGTATACAGCCAAATACACGCAAATGATAATCTTTAGTAAATTAAAAACATTTATTCACAATTTTACGATGTGATTATTTTTATTCGTTCATATGTGTTTTATTTGCACATAAAATATTTTAAAATCATATCATTAAAATTACATTTTAAAGATATAATTATATTATATGGTATGTAACTGTTAGGATTAGGTTTGGGACTCTTATCTGAAGATTTTTTTCTGTGATAGTCTGTTTAGTTTTAGGGCTGTTATCTTGTATTCAATAACCCTTTCATAAAACAGAGACCTCAAAATAATTATTGAAGGACTAGTATTAAAAGTAGATTTAACTCGCATTCAAATATAATAAACAAGTTCACATAAATCTTTGTAATTTAGTTCAACGTTTATCAACGGTTCTCAAAAAAGTTCTATGATAATACGAAGTTTCATTTTTATAATAAAAACAAATCCAAGAAATTAACTGAAACTATAATAAAGATAGATTTTTAAAATAATTTACTTGAGTGCATTTAGCTAAATTGTCTTTACAAAGAGCTATTTGCCTATGTACGTTTTTCACAAAGTTAAAATAATCCATCATCATTTTTTTTAAATTTTATTTTTACTGATTTAACAAGATCAATTTAAAAAAAAATATTGAATTAAAAATTTAGAGAAAAAATTTTCATATACCTTCTCAGGACTGTAAGTGTTGGGACTAGGTTTTGGACTTTTGTCTGTAGGCAGTTCTGTGCGAGGGGCCATAGTCCATTGAGGGGTGCTATCTTGCATACACTAGTTTATTATAAAAGCAGTACATTAAAACTTTGGAAATATTAAAATTCAATGTTTTTAATATATATAAAAACACGAAGATTAAACCACTATCTACCAAAGCTTTAAAATTACTTTTAGAAAAGTTAAAAGCAAAGCCACCAAAAGTTTCATAAAAATTTCTTTAAAAAAAAAAATCTAAATAATTATAATGTAATCATTGCTTTTATTCCCAGCTTTTATTTGAATTTATTTTCCTGAATACTTCTATTACTCAATAATTTAAACGAAATTTAAAAATTTAAAAATTACCTAAAGTTATTAATGATAATTCAGAAGTAAATTTAGTTGATAATCTATATGCACAATAACAAACAATATTCACATAAATAAAATAATCCATATGTTATCAATTTATTATTTTAAATTTACTTGTAGAATTTTAATTAGTAATGAGATAAAAGGGGTATTAAACAAAACTCCTTTGAAAAGATAGGGCATTAATAAAACTATATAGAAAAGATGCGCCATTAGATATACCTTCTCTGGACAGTAAGTGTTAGGACTAGGTTTGGGACTTTTGTCAGTTGGCAATTCAGTGCGAGGAGCCATAGTCCATTTAGGAGTGCTATCTTGCATATACTACATTATTATAAAAATAAACAAAATAAATAAATAATCAAAAATTTCAAAATTTAACTTTAATATTTTCAATTTATTTAATAAAATAAAAAAAGTTTAAAGCAAAATCATCTTAGTAAAACTTTCTTAAAATAAAAAATATTAAAACATTTTTTATTTTTTTTAAAACTTCAACTTTTAAAGTCCACATATTTATAAGAATTTTAACTGTTACTTAAAAATCTTAAATATTTTTTTTACTGTATACAAGTAAATGATAATCTTTAGTTGAATAAATCTAATAAAAATATTTTTTATTCACTATATTACAAAGTGAATTATTTTATTCGCTTTTCTTGCTTCTTCATTTTTTTTTTACATTTCCCTAAAAAAAAAAATTTAAACCTATCATACTGAAAATACATTTCAAAGATATCATTATTAATAAGTTTTCTGGTATGTAACTGTTAGGACTAGTCTTGAGACTCTTATCCGTTGACATTTCTGTGGGGAGAGTAGCAGTCCATTTAGGCTTGCTATATAATATATATTAATTTTTGCAAAAACAAATTGTTTGAAATAGTTATAAAAGCATTGAAATACAATACAAATTCAATAAATTTGTTCATAATTCGTTGTAATTTAATGCAATCTTTATTAACGGCTCTCAAAAATTTCTGAAATGATGCGGTTTCATTTTTTAAGAATAAATGCAATCAAAGAAATTAACTTAAGCTATAATAGAGATAGATTTACATAGTTATCTTTAGTCACAGGGTTTTTACAAAGAGGTATATTTGCCTATTCAAATGCTTCACAAAGTTAAAATAATCCATCGACAATTTTTGTATTTTTCTCAACTAATTTAACAAGGTAAAATTTGAGGGAAAATTTCTTTAATAATATTGGATTAAAAATTTAGAGAAAAGATATTGATATACCTTCTAGGACTGTATGCTGCGTTAGGACAGAGAGTGGCTCAACACATCAAGTTCTGTGCGAGGAGCTATAGTCCATTTAGGAGTGCTGTCTTGCATACACTAGGTTTTTCAAAAGTAAAAAAGAAAAGGATTTATAAAATTCTAGTGAATTTTTTATATTATATTATTTGTAGTATATTATAGTTTTTTTATATATATATATATATATATATATATATATATATATATATATATATAATATTATAGTATATTATATATATTATATTATATATATATATTATAGTTTTTTTATATATATTTAATTACAATGTAAGGGTGTGGGAATATATATATATACTATATATATATATATATATATATATATATATATATATATATATATATATCTTATATATATATATATATAATATATATATATATCTTTATACTCTATATATATATATAATATATATATATATATATATATATATATATATAATAATATATATATGTATATATATATATATAATATATATAAAAAAAATATATATATATATATATATATATATAATATATATATATATATATATATATATATATATATATATATATATATATATATATATATATATATATATATTATATAATAATATATTTAATATATATTTTATATATATGTATATATATATAATATATATATATATACATATATATATATATACTATCATATATATATGTATATGTATATATAATATAACATATAGGTTTGAATCCGCCGTTATTATTAAATAAATTAATCAATTTTAAGTTAGAAGTTCAAAATTTAAGAATATTTTCAGGCTTCGTGACTTTTCATTTACAAAAATTTAAAATCATCCGACACGCATTTTGGAAAATATATATTTATAATATATATTATACTTATAAAAATATACTTTATTCAAGGTTTTGGCAAATTAATTATTAGTAACATCTGATTTAAGAGGAAAAATCGATTTAGATTCATGTACGACTCGATATTATTAGATTGCAAAAGCATCACAACATCTTGTATTCGACCACAGATCATCGATTTCCATAAGAGAAAAAGCAGGACAGATCCAGCAGGTAAATAATAATAATAATAATAATAATAATAATAATAATAATAATAATAATAATAGATAACTAAATAATATAATAAATTTAATTAAGTGAATAGAAGAATGTAATAAAAGCAATAATAATAATAATAATGCATTAAAATAATAATAATAATAATAATAATAATAATAATAATAATAATAATAATAATAATAATAATAATAATAATAATAATAATAATAATAATAATAATAATAATAATAGTAAATTTAAGTGATTTTTATTAGGATAAATACAAAAAAAAGAAATAAAAATGACCCCAGAATATGGCTATGGATCGATAAAACGAGAGTATACATCCTTTTCTCTCTTTATTGAAATCCATGAACTAGGCAAAGAATTTAACTAAATTTTAAAGTGTTTCAGAAAGGTTTTAAGTATTAAAAAAGTTTCTATATAAAAAATATTGAAAACTTATTCTAATTTTTTTATTTTTTTATTTTTTTTTTATTTTTTTTTTTTTTAACGTGTGAATCTAAACCAAGGTTTCATCAACCTTAAAGCTTTATTTGGTGTTATTTGTGGAATTGATTATTAATTTATTAATGAGTCAAAACAATTTTGTGGTGAGAAATACTAAAATTATTATTAATAAAACTATATATTTTTTTTATTTTACCTTTTAGATTTTTTTTTTTTTTTTTTTTTTTGGTTTTAAATCAAGTCGTGTAAAGTTTAAAAGTTTGAAAAGTTAAGTGAAGTTAATTTAGAATTCAGTAGTCGGTACTTTATTGACACTACTTCTTTAATAAATAGGCATAAAATTTTTAAAGATTAATTTAAGCAAAAATATATATTTATAAACTTTTCCAAATATTTTAACAATAAGCTTGAAAAACTAATACAATTGGAAAATCCAACACCGATAAATAACGTTATAAGCTATGCAAAATCAGTACCTTTTCAGGGTAATAAGCATTAGGGCTTGGTTTAGGGCTTTTGTCAGTTGGAAGCTCTGTTTTTGGTCTTATTGTAAACGCAGGCTGTCTTTCAAAAATAGTACTAAGATTTCCATTTTCATATGTTCCAGGACCTGGCACGTCTGATACTCTCATTTCCTTAAGGCGTCCCGCTATAGTAAATTTAGGACTCGCATCTAACATACACTAGATACCGCAAAAATAATAATGTTAAAGAATGTTAATGGAAAAAATGTAAAATAAAAAATATTAAAAAGATATTAAAAAACTTTTAAAGTGTTAATACCTTCTCAGGACAGTATGTGTTAGGACTAGGCCTTTGACTGTCGTCTTCTGGTAAATGAGTTCTTGGAGATAGGGTAAATACTGGCATTCTTTCCAAGTAGGCATCCATATTCGGAGTTTCATAAGTGCCTGGACCTGGCACTTCAAACCTTTTAGGTTCTTTTAGTCTTCCAGTCATTGTAAATTTAAAGCCAGTGTTTCTCATGCACTAATAAGCATATAGAAAAGTTTTTCTACGTTACTGAAAGAATAATTAAATACCCTAAAAGCATAAGGAATAAGTGCGGTAAAATCTGGGAAATTTGTTATACGCTATATCATAGAAGCATTATTTTATTAGCCAAAGAAAAAAAAAACTTCATAAAAAATTTGAAGCTTGAAAATAAGTAACTTTGCTCTTACAAAAATACTAAATAAAGTACCAAATCACAATTTAGTTATTTCAAAACCACAATTCTCTATTTAAAAACCAAATCTATGATCATTTAAAAAAAATAGAAAAGTTATTACGAAAAATTAGTTTTACTTATAAATATTTATTGTTGAATAAGTATAGAAAATCTACTTCTAGTGAATACATACCATCGTTATCTCCCTTAAAGTCTCTTTTTTATATTATCGAGAAGTGCAATACAATAAAAGAAAATTATTAAGTGATTTTGAAAGCAACATTAACTTAAATTTAAAAAACGGGAGGATAAAATTATGTCAAATTTATTTCGTTGCATTTGTAATTTGAGTCATCTGCAAAAATTTCACCAATTTTACTTACGAATTTTGTTAATATAATTATATAATAAAACAAAATCTACAAAATTATTTTACTTAAAAATAATTATTTACTTTTATTTTCTACGAGGTAAAAAAGTTTAGTTTGGTGCCTAAGGAACGGGAGGTCGGATTTAAAAAAAAATTCTCGACAGGTACCCTCTATGATAGGTAAATAGCCGTTTTAGGCGCTTAAAATATCAATATCGATATTTCGATTTTTTTCGATTTTTTTTACATATTTAGGGGGCTCGAGGAGACAGAGGAGGGAACAAAGTCCCCCCCCGTTGTCCACCTGGAGGCCGAGAGACCCCGACTCTGTACATCTTGGCGTTCTACCCTAGGGGAATTCTTTAGTTGTTAAGAAAAAACGGTTATATATAAATATATATATATAATATATAAATAAATAATATTATATATATATATATATATATATATATATTATATTATTATAATATATAATATTATATATATATATATAATATATATATATATTTATATATATACTAAAAAATACCCCTATGGTAGAACGCAAAGATGTCAACTAAATATGTAAAAAAAAAATCGAAAAATATCTATATTATATCGATATTATATCGATATTTTTTATCGATATATCGATATCGATATTTTAAGCGCCTAAAACGTCTATTTACCTATCATAGATGGTACCTGTCGAGAATTTTTTTTAAATCAGACTTCCTTTCCTTAGGCACTTAGCTAAACTTTTACCTCTACGAGAATAAGCTGATTGTAATTCGTTATCGCTACACCTAAAATTGCTTTGAAGTGAGACTTGAACTTAAATTAAGATACTGTCCTACTAAACCAAAAGCTTCACACCTCGCACCTCCAAGGTATTAAAAAAACAGCTTAAAATATATTAAAATACTTATTACTACCATAATTATTTTTAGTTATTTTCAAGATTTATTAATTACCAATAACTAATTAGTTTTTAACTTTATTTATAATCAATTAATGATATAATAGCTTAGCTTTAGGATAAAAAAAGAGTATATTAATGCTAAAAATGTTATACCATAAGCTAATTTTAGATTTCGTAATATAGAATACCTTTTCTGGGGAATGGGCTCCTGGACCAGGTTTCTGGGTATGATCTGATGGTATGTTGGTTCTCTGACCCATGCTGAAAGCAGGACTCTTGGAGGTCTTGTATTTGTCCACAAATGCTTCATTGTAAGAACCAGGGCCTGGAATTTTCATTTTATCTTCTAATTCTCGAGGTCTTGCGGACATGGTGAAACTGGGAGAAGACTGATGAGGTCCCCCAGTTTTACCAGTTCCAATTAGTGAAGCAATAGTGTAACTGTTAGGGGCTAAAATTATTAGTTATTTAAGTTGTGCAGCAAAGTTTTAAGCAAAAAATCGAAATTCGTGCTAATGTTAGTAAATCAGTGCCAGAATTATAATTAGTAATAATCGTAGGATTAGTATTTGGATTAGTTTTCACTCTAAATTAGTTTCAGAACTTAATTTCTATCACAGAAGTAAAATTAATTAATAAACTCTTCTGCAACAATAACAAAAATCAAATAGTATACTGTACCTGTCTATTATTATTATTATTATTATTATTATTATTATTATTATTATTATTATTATTATTATTATTATTATTATTATTATTATTATTATTATTATTATTATTATTATTATTATTATTATTATTATTATTATTATTGAAGGAATCAAAAGAGCAACTGCATAGCACTTTTATAAAATAGAAAATCAATAGTTCCAACTACAAATTCTACACGAACACCTGCCAAAAAGTATTCCCGAACTTTTACTTTATGATTATTGCTTTTTGCAATTGCTCAGAAGAGTTCTTTTTAATCAAGAAACAGAGTAAAGCAAAAGTGTTCCATATTAGAATGAATAAAATTAGTTTAAAACTTCTGTGTTATATATTAAATCTCTCTCTCTCTCTCTCTCTCTCTCTCTCTCTTCTCTCTTCTCTCTCTCTCTTTATATTATTTATACTATATTATAATAATATATATATATATTATATATATATATATATATATATATATATATATATATATATAATATTATATATATATATATATATATATATATATATATATATATATATATATATATGGAATGTGGAAAGCGAAATGCGGTTCAAATACAAAAAAAAATTCACCGGTATGTCCGCCAATGGCCCAAATACGTAGATCGCGAGCGACGATGCGAATTCGAGATTACCAAAGTGGTCAAAGTACGTTGCAAATTTGTTTAAAAAAGAACAGCTGCGGCGATTACAGCTAAAGCCTAAATATATAAATTAAAATTACTTATGGAAAAACGATTTTTTTTGAGTTTCTGAACATTGGAACACTGACAGTAACAAATTTTCTTCGTTGTAAGCAATGACAAAACGCTTGGCATGCAAAGAACTATCAACATCCCATATGGCTTAAATTATAACAGAGAATAGTTTCTTCAACAGCCAATAATTTGCAAAAGAATCTTCCTAACATTTTTAGCCATAAATAATATTTTAGAAAATGTTCTCTTAACATTATTAGCCATAAAAATATTTTAGAAAATTTTCTCCTAACATTTTTAGCCATAAAATATTTTAGAAAATGTTATCCTAACATTTTTAGCCATAAAAATAATTTAGAAAATGTTCTCCTAACATTTTTAGCCATAAAAATATTTTTTTAGAAAATATTCTCCTAACATTTTTAGCCATAAACAATATTTTAGAAAATGTTCTAACATTTTTAGCCACAAGCAATATTTTAGAAAATGTTCTCTTAACATTTTTAGCCATAAAAACATTTTAGAAAATGTTCTCCTAACATTTTTAGCCATAAAATATTTTAGAAAATGTTCTCCTAACATTTTTAGCTATAAAATATTTTAGAAAATGTTCTCTTAACATTTTTAGCCATAAAAATATTTTTTTTAGAAAATATTCTCCTAACATTTTTATCCATAAGCAATATTTTAGAAAATGTTCTAACAATTTTAACCATGAACAATATTGTTCTTCTAACATTTTAGCCATAAAAAGTATTTTAGAAAATGTTCTCCTAACATTTTTAGCCTTAAAAAATATTTTAGAAAATGTTCTAAGGTTAAATAATAAGGATTATGACATCTTTGATAAGAGGATATGGCAACTATACAATCAAACATATGAATCCTTATTAAATAATATTCTTAATTTCTTAAACGAGTTTCACAAATATAAATCTCAGTATTACAAATAAGATACTTTCACCCAGCGGTGAACTGGCAAAATTTCAGCAATCGGTTTCCTAGTTCATAACGCATATATCGTGGCTTGAAAGGCAAAAGATGATAACCGACAATTTGGTAATTTTACAGTATAGAAAATTTAACGGAATTTTTTTTTATTATTATTCAAATAACCGTCACAATTTTCAAAGCATCTTTTGTAAACGGGCCAACTGGAATTTCAGTTTGTAAGTTTTATTTTTCCATTTAACTTTATTCTTTTATATCAGAAACGTCAGTAGTTTAAAATTATGCCAAAAAAAGTTGTTTAGTAAAATAATGATTACATTTCTTTTTTCTCATTCATGGTTGATTTAAAGGCAAAATAAAAATCGTCGTAGAAAACTGAACCATATTTATCATCATTCGATTCAATAGAAAAATTAAACTTTAATCATACTGAAAAATTGTTTTCACCAAAACTGTCAATTATCAGTTTTTGCCTTTCAAGTGATTATAATATATATATATATATCTATATATATATATATATATATATATAATATATATATATATATATATATATTATATATATATATATATATATATATATATATATATATATATATATATATAATATATATATATATATTATACAAAGCTTTCATACTAGATCTTCCACAACTGTTCTATCTTTTCCTTTACCTTTGAAAATCGAATCAAGTTTAATCAACTAGAGTTAACAGCCGACTCTTTGTGTCGATTTTTTTTAAGAACCGGTTCCCGCAAACCTGGTCCAGCTAACCTCCGTTTTCATCTTGAATTGACCAAGCCAACTCTTCATTTATCTCCAAGAAAAAAAAAATGCTTGAACGTTTTCATTTTATTTTTGTAATCTTTTTTGGTCTAGCA
>JABUQX010134139.1:0-2500 GCA_015478945.1 Trachelipus rathkii
TTCAACATTTTGACAAAATAAATTAAGAACCTGTTTCTCCAAAAGTATAACAGCTTAAAAATCCGAAGATAGCATAGTATTCCTCACACAAAACTTTCTAAAAATATCCAAATCACTTTTCTCCTACGACTTGTATTTCAGGAGGAAAGCCTTTTATATGTTCGAACCACAAAAATCCAAAAATTTCCAAAATTTCAAAATTTTGACAAAATTAAATTAAGAACCTGTTTCTAGAAAAGTATAACAGCAATTAAAAATCCGGAGACACCATAGTATTCCTCACACAAAACCTTTCTTAAAAATATCAAAATCACTTTTTACGACTTTTATTTTAGGGAGGAATAGCCATTTAATATGTTCGAATCACAAAATCGCAAAAAATTTGTAAATTTCAAAATTTTGACAAAAATAAATTAAGAACCTGGTACTCCAAAAGTATAACAAAAATCCGAAGATAGCATAGTATTCCTCACACAAAAACCTTTTCTAAAAATATTGAGAACAGCTTCTTCGATTTGTAAAGCAGGAGGATTAACGCTTCTGAAAAAGGCTTCGAAACACAAAAAAATCGAAAAATTTCAATTTCAACCGAAGGTTGATATTCCATAAAAAACCCGAAAATCCAAAATCATAACAGCTATTACAAATCGAAGACACCATAGTATTCCTCACACAAAAACCTTTATAAAAATATCAAATCACTTTTCTTCGACTTGTATTTCAGGAGGATTAGCCATTTATATGTTCGAATCACAAAAATCCAAAAATCTTAAAATTTCAAATTTTGACAAAAAATAAATTAAGAACCTGTTTCACTCCAAAAGTATACCAGCTATTAGCAAATCCGAAGACACCCAGTGTTCCTCACACAACATTTCTAAAAATATCAATCACTTTTTCTACGACTTGTATTTTTTCAGGAGGAATAGCCATTTATCTGTTCGAACCACAAAATTCAAAAATTTCCAAATTTTCACAATGACAAAAATAAATTAAGAGCCTGTTACTCAAAAGTATAACAGCTATTAACAATCCGAAGATACCATAGTGTTCTCGCAAAAAACCTTTTTAAAATTAAAACACTTTTCTACGACTTGTATTTCAGGAGGAATCGCCATTTATTGTTCGAACCACAAAATCCAAAAATTTACAAATTTGAAAATTTTTGACAAAAATAAATTAGAAGGCTGTTACTCCAAAAGTATAACAGCTCTTACAATCGGAAGACACCCAGTGTTTCCTCACACAAAACTTTCTAAAAATATCAAAATCATACTTTTCTACGACTTGTATTACAGGAGGAATAGCCTTTATATGTTCGAACCACAAAATCCAAAAATTTCCAAAATTTCAACATTTTGACAAATAAATTAAGAAATAGGTACTATAAAAGTATAACAGCTACTACAAATCCGACGACACCATAGTTATTCCTCACACAAAAACCTTTCTAATAATATCAAAATCACTTTTCTACCACTTGTATTTCAGGAGGAATAGCCATTTATATGTTCGAACCAAAAAATCCAAAAATTTCCAAAATTTCAAACGATTTTGAAAAAAATAAATTAAGAAGCCTGTTACTTCCAAAAGTTATACACAGCTATTACAAATCCGAAGAATCCATAGTATTCCTCACACAAAAACTTTCTAAAAATAATCAAAATCACTTTTCTTCGAACTTGTAATTCAGGAGGAATAGCATTTATATGTTCGAATCACAAAAATCCAAAAATTTGTAAATTTCAAAATTTTTGACAAAAATAAATTAAGAAGCTGTTTACTCCAAAAGTATAACAGCTATTACAAATCCGAAGACACCTTAGTGTTCCTCACACAAAAACCTTTCTAAAAATATCAAAATCACTTTTCTACCACTTGTATTTCAGAAGGAATGCCATTTTAATGTTCGAACCACAAAAATCCAAAATTTTCCAAATTTACATTTTGACAAAATAAATTAAGAACATGTTACTTAGAAAAGTATAACAGATATTACAAATCCGAAGACACCATAGTATTCCTCAACAAAACCTTTCAAAAAAATATCAAATCACTTTTCTTCGACTTGTATTTCAGGAGGATAGCCATTTATATGTTTGACCACAAAAATCAAAAATTTTCCATTTTCAAAATTTTTGACAAAAATTAATTAGGAACCTGTTACTCCAAAATAAGTTATTGCAAATCCGAATACAAACTAGTATTCTTCACAACAAAACCTTTCTAAAAATATCAAAAATCACTTTTCTACCGACTTGTATTTCAGGAGAATAGCCATTTATATGTTTGAACCACAACAATCCATTTTCCAATTTCAACATTTTGACAAAAATAAATTACGAACCTGTTACTCCAAAAGTATAACAACTATTACAAACCCGAATACACATAGTATTCCTCACACACAAACTTTCTAAAAATATCAAAATCACTTTTCTACGCCTTGTATTTCAGGAGGAATGGCCATTTATATGTTTGACCCACAAAAATCCAAAAT
>JABUQX010134139.1:10000-12500 GCA_015478945.1 Trachelipus rathkii
TATATATATATATATATATGTTAAAATTAAATATTTCGTCTGATCTTCGATATTCAAAATATTGATTCTATTTATATGGTAATATTTAAGACAGCGACCCACAGATTTTGAGACCAAAAGTTTCTATTCAAAAAAATTTCTAAGTTCAGGAAGAAGTTAAGTTAGTTTTTAGAAAATTCTATAGTGGCAAGCTTCTGGAATTATGCCAGATGCTTGCCACTAAACTAATTTTCTTAAAAGAGCTAACAACTTTCAGAATTTTGAACTTTTTGCACTAACAAGTAGGGTTGTTCAAAATTGTGTGCAGATTAAACGATCTTTACAATATTACCATATATATATATATATATTTATATATATGTAATATACATAGGGACGATTATAATAATATATATATATATATATATATATATATATATATATATATATATATATATATATATATATATATATTTTTATTTATTTTTATTTTTATATATATATATATATATATTTATATTTATATTTATATATATATATATATATATATATATATATATATATATATATATATATATATATATATATATATATATATATATATATATATATTTTTAAATTATATATTTCTTTTTTTTTTATATATATATATATATATATATATATATATATATATATATATATATATATATATATATATATATATATATATATATATATATATATATATATATATATATAACTACCACATATCTGTATAATATATATATATATATATATATATATTTATGCCTGTCACGTTGATCGTGATTCCATTGGTACACTAACGAATCAATTTTGGTAATAGTTGAGTTCAACAGATTCTAATAAAAGGGATATATTTTTTTTAAAATCAATCTGTTTTGATATTCAGAAAGCAATGTTTTTAAATGTTGTTAGTAAATAATTGCGGAATTTACGATTTTTTATAAACAATATTATTAGTTGTTTTCATATGTCTTTTCTTTTACATTCGAAAAATCTGTAAAGTTATGATTAGTTTGGTTAAGAAGACATAGATATACTATGTATAACTAACAAAACTTTTCATAGCCTAAACTTGAAAGGTCTTAAAACTAAATTTTATTTTTTTTGAATGATTGATTAAATTTATGTATGAGAGGGATTTGGCACCACTGTTTTAGTACTTTTATATGGGGAGTAAATATGTATGAAAAAACCGGGCAAGGGAAATTATGCAAGTCGTAATTTTCAAGATGTCTGCCGAGCCTAATATTAGGGGGATGGTTTCTCAGAAATTTGGGGGAAGGACCAGGACTCATTTTTTGATCGAGTGACTAGAGTCGCTGTAAAGTCGCTCAATGGTCAATAGTTGAGTCAATAATTATTTTTACTTTTCTTTGTTTTATTAAATTAAGAAATACTGTTTTTATAGTTTCAAAAATTATTTCACCAGCACGCACGGGTCGGGGAGAACAGGGGTGGAGCTCCCCGTTGCTACCCTTGTGTTACATGCATTTACGTTATTTAAAAAAAGTAATTTTTTTCATTCCATCTTATACAAAAGCGACTTCACGGCAATTCGAGTCTTCGATCAAAAAATGAGTCCTGATCCTTCCCCCCAAATTTCTGAGACATCATCCCCCAATATTAGGCCCGGCAGACATCTTGAAAATTATGACTTGCAAAAGATTAAATGAAAAAAATATTTTTTTAATCTATTAACGTAAATGCATGGCACACAAGGATAATCTACCCCCGTACACCCCATACCAGAGTGCTGGTGAAATAATCAATAAATCGTATTTTTACGTTAAAAATCAAAGAAAAATAAACATCATGGTTTTTTAAAGTTAACCATAAAATATTGAAAAGATATAAGGAAAACGTTTATTTTTTATTGGAATCATTTATAAATTAAGGTTTAAAACTTACGATGCTCTAATTTTTTGGAAAATATTTATTAAAATTAATAATTATTCAAAAAAATTTCCTGCATTAAAATGTTCGCTTTATTCAAAAGTCTGTTCAGTTTTTTGGTAGTTATAAAAGTTTTTTAGATAGAGGTGTCAGCTATTCGGGACACTTTCCTACCTTAAGATGAAAAGAGCATAACGTTACATTGTTTAAATGACGCTAGGTAAGGTTAATTTAGGTTAAGTTAGGCTAAGTCAGGTTAGATTAGGTTACTATGTTAGTCCTAACATAACCAAACTTAACCTAACCTAACGTCACTTAACGATGTAACATTATGCTTCTTTACATCTTTAGGTAAAATCACAGCTTCCTAAGAGGTCAAGTAAATCACATCTACTCTGATATCTTGCAACATATCTATTTAACAGAAAGTATCCCCGACATGATCGATTTATTACATTCTTTAAAATAGTTCATGAATTTCAATCTAAATAAAATAAGGTATATATATATATATATATATATATATATATATATATATATATATATATATATAAATATATATATATATATATATATATATATATATATATATATATATATA
>JABUQX010134139.1:17500-21951 GCA_015478945.1 Trachelipus rathkii
ATATATGCCTATATATATTATATATATATATATATATATATATATATATATATATATATATATATATATATATATATATATATATATATATATATATATATAACATAAAAAGAATATATTTATATATAAAAATATGTGTGTGTCTCTATATATATATTTTATATATATATATATATATATATATATATATATATATATATATATATATATATATATATATATATATCACAGAAAAAGTTAAACCATTCTACAACCTAGCAAACTCCATTCGATGTTTTGTTAAATGTTGCCAAATCAAAATATCAAAAGGCACTAGGTTTTATAAAAAAAAATCAAAATGCCAATATTTGATGAAAAAAGCAATAGACGATTAAAAAAATCAGTAACTGCAAAAACCTTAATAAAGTGGATTCGTCATTATAGGTCGTATAAATCCATATTTAAAGTTAAATCAAAACGGACAGAGTAGTTACCTGTAAATCTAAAAAAATTGATAAATCCAGTTTACCTTAAACTTGTTCAAAAATTCATTGATAATGTTCGGAAAAGCATACACTGGTTATTATTTTAAATTTCACATTTTTTTACTAAATATTTATATTTTAAATTCATTTCAGTAACACTTCCTACCTCTATCTCTTTCAAAACATTACTAAAAACAAGATGTCTGCCATTTATCTGTGTTGGTATGGGTATTTTGAAAATAGGGTCGATCGATAACATATATCGGATAAATCTAAAATATCGATTGGGTAAGACTAAATATTTTTACAATAAAAATATATATATATATATATATATATATATATATATATATATATATATATATATATATATATAGATATAAAAAAAAAATATATATATATAAATATATATATATATATATATATATATATATATATATATATATATATATATATATATATATATATATACTGTATATATATATATATATATATATATATATATATATATATAACATATATATATAATATATAACACCTTAATATATATATATATATATATGCTCATATACTATATATATATATATATATATATATATATATCTTTCATATCACATAACATACTATATATATATATATATATATACTATATATATATATATATATATATATATATATATATATATATATATATATATATATATATGCTCTGCCATATATATATATATATTTATTTTTGTCACAATGAGTGTTGATTCATTGGTAGACTAACGAATCAATTTTGGTAATATTTGAGTTCAACAGATTCTAATAAAAGGGATATTTTTTTTTAAAATCAATCTCTTTTGATATTCAGAAAGCAGTTTTTAAATGTTGTTAGTAAATAATTGCGGAATTTACGATTTTTTATAAGCAATATTATTAGTTGTTTTCATATGTCTTTTCTTTTACATTCGAAAAATCTGTAAAGTTATGATTAGTTTGGTTAAGTAGACAGAGATATACTATGTATAACTAACAAAACTTTTCATAACCTAAACTTGAAAGGTCCTAAAACTAATTTAATTTTTTTTTTTTGAATGATTGATTAAATTTATGTATGAGAGGGATTTGGCACCACTGTTTTAGTACTTTTATATGGGGAGTAAATATGTATGAAAAAACCGGGCAAGGGAAATTATGCAAATCGTAATTTTCAAGATGTCTACCGAGCCTAATATTAGGGGGATGGTTTCTCAGAAATTTGGGGGAAGGACCAGGACTCATTTTTTGATCGAGTGACTAGAGTCGACGTAAAGTCGCTCAATGGTCAATAGTTGAGTCAATAATTATTTTTACTTTTCTTTGTTTTATTAAATTAAGAAATACTGTTTTTATAGTTTCAAAAATTATTTCACCAGCACGCACGGGTCGGGGAGAACAGGGGTGGAGCTCCCCGTTGCTACCCTTGTGTTACATGCATTTACGTTATTTAAAAAAAGTAATTTTTTTCATTCCATCTTATACAAAAGCGACTTCACGGCAATTCGAGTCTCTCGATCAAAAAATGAGTCCCGATCCTTCCCTCCAAATTTCTGAGACATAATCCCTAATGTTAAGCCCGGCAGACATCTTGAAAATTATGACTTGCAAAAGATTAAATGAAAAAATTATTTTTTTAATCTATTAACGTAAATGCATGGCACACAAGTATAATCTACCCCCGTACACCCCATACCAGAGTGCTGGTGAAAAAAATTTTAATATAATAAATCGTTTTTTTTAAGTTAAAAATCCAAAAAAAATAAACATCATGGTTTTTAAAAGTTAACCATAAAATATTGAAAAGATATAAGGAAAACGTTTATTTTTTATTGGTATCATTTATAAATTAAGGTTTAAAACTTACGATGCTATAATTTTTTTGGAAATATTTATTAAAATTAATAATTACTAAAAAAATTTTCCTGCATTAAAATGTTCGCTGAATTCAAAAATGTGTTCAGTTTTTTGGAAGTTATAAAAAAATTTTTTTTAGATACAGGTGTCAGCTATTCCGTACACTTTCCAACCTAAAGATGAAAAGAGCATAACGTTACATTGTTTAAATGACAACTAGGTAAGGTTAATTTAGGTTAAGTTAAGCTAAGGCAGGTTAGATTAGGTTACTATGTTAGTCCTAACATAACCAAACTTAACTTAACCTAACCTAACGTCACTTAACGATGTAAAATTATGCTTCTTTACATCTTTAGGTAAAATAACAGCTTCCTAAGAGGTTAAGTAAATTACATTTACTCTGATATTTAGCAACATATCTATTTAACAGAAAGTATCCCCAGTAGTAGGGGAGCTATATTGGACGTGCAAAGTGACCGCGACCTTTTTGACCTTTTTTTGACCGAGACCTTTTTGACCTTTACCTTTTTGGGCAACCTGAATTTTTTACCTTGACCTTTTTGGGTCTTGACCTTTTTGAGAACCAAAATTTTTCGGCCACCTTTTCTATTCTACGGTACAATTTTGAGAACCCTAATTTTGAGAACCTAATTTTTGAGAACCCTAATTTTTTGAGAACCCTAATTTTGAGAAACCTAATTTTTGGGAACACTTCTATTCTGAACAATTTTGAGAACCCAGTTTTTGAGAACGGATTTTTGAGAGACAAATTTTTGAGGGCTTAATTTTTAAGGAACCCTAATTTTTGGCAGCCCTAATTTTTTTCAGCAGCCCTAATTTTTACAGTATGCTGAAGAGGTTGCATAAGCTGCGTCAGCAACCGTTCGTGCATGTGTCCCCTATTTGCCTAATTTTCGGCCATGGGTCAATTTTGACCCGCGGTAATTTTCCCCTTTGGTATTCCATGGGTCAATTTTGCCCACGGTAATTTTGATCTTCCTTTAGGGGCCTTTGTTGTCTTTACCTTGTTTGACCATGATATTTCGGCTTTAACCTTGCCATATACCATGGGTCAAATTTGACCCACGGTAATTTTTGTCCTTACTTTAAGGACTTAGCCCTATTTTTTGGCGTCTTAACCTTGTTTGACCATGATATTTCAGCCTTGACCTTGCCATATACCATGGGTCAATTTTGGCCCACGCTAACTTGATGGCTTTGATGGTTCCCAATCACCGTAAGAAGTACCTAGGGATGTTCTATTAGTGTTCTATGGTATTCTATGAGTGCCAGGTGAGTGCCAGGTGGTACCAAGTGAGTGCCAATGAGTGCCAATGAGTGCCAATGAGTGCCAAGTGAGTGCAATGAGTGCAAGTGAGTGCCACATAGTGCCAAGTAGGTGCCACATAGTGCCAACTGGGTGCCACTTTTTTTCAAGCCTTTTCTAACCTCCCCTGAGCCCCGAATAGCCCCAATATAGGGGTGTCTACCCCTAGGTAATAAGGTATGAGGAATCGATTGGTGTATATTACAAGTTGCTAGGATGCTTCCTACTATGAGTTAGTATTTTTCTACCACTTATAGCCTATATATATATATATATATATATATATATATATATATATATATATATATATATATATATATATATATATATATATATATATATATATATATATATATATATATATATATATACTATATATGCTAATATATATAACATATATATATATATATATATATATATATCACTATGACATATACACATTCACTATGACACTTATAAACACTTAGGACACTTATAAGCACTTACACTTGCCATAGACACTTACGGTAAACCACATACACTTACACACACACACACAAATACACTTACACTTACACTCACACACTCGACATTTTGATGCCTCAACTTTGACAGCATTATTGCCTCAACTTTGATGCCTCAACTTTGATGCCTCAGCATTAATGCCTCAACTTTTGATGCCTCAACTTTGAAGGTTCATCTTTGATGCCCCAACTTTGAAGGTTCATCTTTGATGAGCTCATCTTTGATGAAGTCATCTTGATACCGTCTATATTGATGATTCATCTTTGATGAAATCATCT
>JABUQX010134140.1:0-12500 GCA_015478945.1 Trachelipus rathkii
AGAAAATTTTAAAGAGAGCAAAATTAAAGAACTCGATGAAATTTTATGGAAATATATAATTTTTATTTTTCCCATTAAATAAAGAAATAGTAAATGGTAAGATCTGAGCAGAATGAGCAAAATTATAAATTGAACTTATAATAAAAATATCTATAATATGAATAATCAAGATCCGGGAATGAGCAAAATCCAAATTGAGGCTTATAATAAAAAAATCTATAATAAAATGACAACTTGTGAGATCTGTAATACTAAAATTAAAAAATTTTAAAATTCATATAATGAAGTAATAATAACCATGTGACAAATCAGAATCAATCATTGCGTAATGAATTTATTGATGATAAGAAGTAATGCTCAGTGTGTAATAAATAGCGTTCTAAACCTTAAAATTCACGTGTCAAAGTAAGATTCATTCAAAGAAAGTTCGATCAATGTGATATACAAAAATTCGAGAAGGAATAATGTCAATTTTAACGCATATTGTTATCCCATAATACTATTGATCCAGCTTGTATATTAATAATATGATAGTTAACTACTTAGAAAAAATTGAAGAACAAATTGGAAATTTAAAACCTTTTTTAGTATTTTTGTTGAATTTTTATTAAATATTTTACCTATGGAAGAAAGCAAACGATTCAAAATTGGTTTAATAGCGGTTCCAGACAAGTATAATCAATAATTCTCAATAAAAGATCTATTCATTGAATGATCAACTAAAATGTGTAAGAAACAAAATTGTAAATTCTTAAAGAGAAGGGTCAGGAGGGATTATCAATAAACTTTTAATTTTGAAAATACAGATAGCATAATATATAACCATTAAAGTTCTTTTAAATTGCTAATTATGCTCCATTAAAAAAATATAAAAACAATAATATTTGGTTTGATTAATATTCAAAATAAAAATGATAACGAACTGTTCAAATGGGTATGGAAAAGATCTGTTGTTTAACAGAAAGAAAATCCACAGAGATTATCAAAAAAGAATAAAAAAGTACTATAAAATTTAAAATTGGAAAGGAATAGAATTTCCAGTTAAATTAAAACAGATTACTAAATTTGAGAAACAAAACGATGTGTCAGTAATGCACGCTTTTACTAGATGAGAAAGATAATAATATATCCTTTAAGAATTACAATAGGGGGGAAAAACTAAAAAAATTGGTACCAAGTATATAGATATGCGAACGCTAATAATCCATATATTCAAGAAAGTTATGATAAAATAAACCCATAATTATATCACTTATTTAGATGCTTAATAATTTGTATGGTTGGGCAATGTCTCAGATTTGCCTACGGGAAAATTTAAATGGATGAAAAACCATTAACGATTTTGATGTTTTAGACCAGTGATGAATCTAAAAAGGATATATTTTTAGAAGTTGATCTTGAATATACTAAGAACTACACCAAAATTTACAATAACCACAGAATAAGACAGAGCATTACCCGCTAACACTCACTCTAGCAGAGATATAATACAAAACTGACATACGAAGATTTCTTCATGATAAATGTAGTTGTCTGACAAAACTTATGAAACTAATCTAAATAGAAAAGAGTTCTATAATTCTATACACTATAGGAAATATATAAACACTTCAGTTGTAGTCCGAGGGATGTTGAGATATTTTAGGCACATAATATCACAGCTAACGCAAAATACACATAATAGAGATTTCAAAACATTGAGAGCGCATCAGAGCAATTGGTATTTGCACTGATCTAATAACATATTGGATCGTGTCAAACACGGAATATGAGAAGAAGACGAAGATCGTAAGGGAGCACCTTATAATTTTGAAGAGAGAAGTCCTTTTCTTTGAGTATATACACTCTATTAGCACTGTGATATCTAAACTGTGTCCTAAGGTAAAACGAAATGGAAATATAAGGAATAGAGAGGTCAAGATGAATGACTGAATTTAGTTACACAGTTTTCCAAGGAAGTATTTGTCCAATATAAATTTAAGTTAAATATATATTTATCACAATCTATTTTTAGAGATATTCAGATAAATTATAACTTATTTACTATCAAAATACTATATATGAAATTTATTATTTAGAAACTAGACCACAATAATTTTATGAATAAAAACTAAACTAAGATTTATTAAAACAGTACAATAATAATAGGCAGATTAAACTTAATTTATAGAAGTCAGCCCCTAGCACCTGAGTAAGTAAATTCTATAAATGTTTCAACTTCCTATAATCATGTAAAAGCTTAAGAAAAAGTTGATGTAAAAGTTAATGTATTGTTGTATTAGCAGAACGACCAATTATGCGTTATTTTGTATTCTAGATTAGCGAGCTTAAGATACTATATATACACATCATACTTTTGAAGAAACCGATGATTAAATATAAGTATAACAACTTAGTCGATCTAACACATCTGATTATCCGAATATACATACATATGCTAATCAATTTCAGAACATAGATATTATTTTAATTAAAGTTCATTTGCTAAATTTTAATCTTAATATCAAAATTCTCTGTCATAATTATCACTTACAATTATATTATTCACTCAGTGTTTGGAAATTTAAAAAAACATTTATAACATTGTTTTGAAAAAGGTTATATAATATAAAATAAGAGGTATATATTTCTTATATTTATCTTAATTAATTTATCTACTTAACACTTTGACATCCATACATAACGAGATAAACACAGAGCATACTTAAAAAGCTCACAGGACACTTAAAGCGATTAAAACGAGCAGTATTATCAATAACGTTAAACATGATGACTAATACGAAACATACAGGATCCTTTCTTTATCTCGTAGATAAATAGCGTTATTGTAATAGGAAACAAGGATAATTCTCTTATATTTGAGAGAGGTATTATATATGAACATAATCTCGTGTGATAACCGACGATTACATATAAAGAGTCCATAAAATTGTCCAAGGTACACAAGATGAGACAAATGATTCAAACACTTAGACATTTACTAGTATTAAGAAATCGTGCAAAATAAATCACAGTGACTTATTGAGGCATCTCATATATATATTTAGGCCTAAAATTATAAGATTAGACGCCACATTATAATTGTAGAATCGGGCCTAATTTATGATATTGCACTTATGGATCAAGAAAGAACAATACAAAAATAAAAAGTGATTAAGCTATGTCTTAATGATTAGTGAACCATAATTCATTTTAGATATTAAGTGATTATTTAAGATAATAATATATCACATAAATAATTTAATTTACAAAGAGAAATATTTGGACATGCTTGAGGTTTTATAAGATGCCTTATAAGCAGGTTACAGTAAAGAAATGGTTTATTCGGCTATACTAGGTCGAATAAGGTACACAGAGATATAGAGTAAGTTATAAGCACACTCACCATAGATGTCATCAGCTGATGAGAGGCTAACCACCGCAGGCACCAAGCTAATAGGGACACAAAATGAGCCTCGCATCTCGTCAATAGGCAGCCAACCCCTATTCGCAGTTACTGCGCGCGTAAGAGCGTTACCATCCAGCAGTGCCAACAAAACGTCATATGCCGCCGCAGGTGTCACTCCGCTTAGGCACGACAGCTATATAATCCCATCTCGAGAGAGAGAGAGAGAGATCGATTCCAAAGACACGCTTCGCAGGTGAATCCGCCTTAAAGGAGGCCAGAGCGCAATATTACCGAGAGAGAGACTGATACTCACCGCCGACACGAGGTCGCACCAAAAATGACAGAGACGGCAGCTGATGTCTGCCTCTGAGGCGCATCCGCTAGAATTCGAAATAATATAAAAAATAATAAATAATATATAGTTTATTGAGTTATATATCTAATTTTTTACTTATACTATTATTATTATTCCAATAATTTAATTAAACAGATTTCTATCCTCCCAGGAAAGATGTATATATATAAGATAATAAGATATAACAAATAAAATTAATATATACTAATAATGATAAATTCATTTATTTATATTACCATACTATTACTTTACATCGTATATGATATAATTTACATATAATTAATTATTAGGTATGAGTCAGTAGAAATTAGTCGGTAAAACAGAATATCACTACTAAGATAAATATATTACTATGTAATACGGTGGTATATGAGATTATAATACATACAGTGTTCATTTCATATTTTGTATTCCTATACTTAATGACGCATTTTCAGTATCCTATTGAAACTATCCACTTCCTTAGCAAATATTAATAATTTAGAATTAATATAATCATTACTTAAGGATTGATTTATAATTTATATTTAACGCGTCACATTAACACATAATTATAATAAAGATTGAAGTTTTTTTTTATCTTTTGTTTGAGATATAATACGTTATTTATTGTTATTTGATATTAATATTGTTAGATTTAATTATTTTAATAATGTATATTTCTGATATTTCATTATATTATTTATATATTATATATTTATACCCTAAAAACTAGCTGTTAATTAATACTAATGATCAATCACTTATAATTTTTTATTTTTGATTAAAGTAAGAGATAATTAGAAGATCACATACACACACACACGCTCACGTACACCCACAGAGCAACATATCTAGACCTCGAAGGTATTAACAACAAGAAAAAAAACACAACCATCTAATCATTTAACGTCACACATCACTACAATAAACATATTAGAATCAACAGTATTCAAAATTAGAGAAACAAATGCACTTAGGTATATTTTAATATTAATTATAACTTTCAAAAGGTATATATATATAATCATATTTATCATCACCATACTTTGTTATTTTTATATATATTTAGAACTCACATCATTAACAACACCACAACAACACAACACAACACGCAACGAACGAGGAAAAGAGAGAACATTATAAATATGAGATGGATTATTATGTCCCTCCTCTCGTTAACATCAAATACACACATACATCACACACACACACAGCACTTTACCTCTACCTCAGATCACATTCGAGAGACACACCTCACATACTCAACCATCACACAATCAAAACTACACATAAATAAATTTTTCTTCTTGCGTTGCGAGCTACCCGTGAACAGCAACACAACACACACACACACTTACAATCCTACGCATCTCACGACGGTTCGATATCTTTAGATGCACCTTCAATTTTATGAGTCCTCGGTAACAAGACTATCTTGATCCTCACAGCTTATGATGTTCCCTCAAACTATTAAATAAACTTAGCTTTGAGGTCCCTAATTTTCAGACTTTATGTGTATCATCTTGTAGTATGAGTCCATTCTTAGTTATAGGATTTCTAATCATTTGAATACCGTACACTATCCGAGTAATCCACCGATGATTCATTCTCTCATTTAAGCAGTCTAACCTTCACCTAACCACTTATACAACATCAATAACACAGCTCCTCTTATTCACACATCAAGAATTCGCTTATACTTATCACATATACAACCAATATATGACCCTCTACTTCCTCCTTTGACCCATTAGACAAACATTACACCCGTCAACTTTACACAATTATTATTAATATTTTATATTTAGTAGCTGAGTGTATATAAGATTTACTACAAAATATAACTAAAATAATTATTATAAATCCTATAAAATAACTCATACTATATAGATTCAATATTACTAACTATAAGACCATTCTTTAGTAGTGAAAGATTCAGTTTTATACCCGCAATCCTGATTATTTACACAATCAATATAAATATAGCAATATATTTACATATACTAATAGTTATAGGAGATTAGGTAATATAAGAGAAATGTGTTCTTGATTATTTATCTATATATTGCCTTCCTCACGGAACATATTTGTCGCACCATTGGCGTAGCACACACGCGGTCGGGCGGCGGCACCATGATTTAGTCATAGAAGATAAATATAGTCTGGACTATGCGACGACCACACAGAGCTGTCAGGAGTCTGATTGACGTCTATCTTATCTGGAGGCGTGTGAGTTGGCTCCTGTGGCGCGGGTCCGGAGAGGCGCCCAGTGCCTGAAGAACCCTATGTAGTTGTTAGCTTTAAACATTATTGAATATATCTTAGGAGATATATACTATCTTTCTCTGAACTATTATTCTACAATATAACCGGGAATGCATTTCCTAAGTGCATTATCCCTCGGCTATTAAAAGGATCTTAACCCGCACTACTCATTCATTGTTTCATGTTTTTTTTGTAACATCAGATTTAATGTAGATAAAAAAATAGATATTAATGAGCACACTAAACAAGGATAGGTATATCTCACCCCTCATTTTGTCCCCACACTCTCTTCCCCCCTTTTCTCCCTAATTAAATTATGCTTGAGGAGATAATAAATTATCGCCTTTTCGAAAATACACGGTATTAGGGAAATATAATAGAGCCTACGTCTTAACAAAAGCGACATATCTTCTATTAATTGAGCAAATTTAAGGCCCTAAGATCGCGCTTGCCTGAGTAGCCACACGACAAAGTACGAGAGAGCTAATAAAGAGGTCACGTTTTGAAATATATTTTTAGTACTCATGTATATTATGGCCTATAATTCGCCCGTGAAATCACTAACTTCTAAAAAATAACAGCTACTAATTAACAAACTAAAAGGATATTATCGCAATAACTATTTTTATACAATTTTATCATTTTGTTTTTTTATTGAAGAGGATATTTTCACATGGTCTCTTCCCCATTCTTTATAAACATGCATATTGCCGCGATGATTTGATGTTTTTTTTCTATGAATGGTATTTTGTCTCTAGGCATTTGATTTTTATTTATATATATATATACACTCCATATAAAAAGAACGAGAATATCTGTTCCAAGAAATAGATCAAAATTTTTTTTTGGTCTTAGCATCCGAGTGAACAACTTTTATTATTATTTTATTATTAAATAAAATTTCAGGACTATATATTTTTATTTATCCATTTCCATCAGTTTAGATTTCAATTCCTATTTCAAATTCTTCCTTTTTCCCTCTTTTTATATTCCTATTTGAGACTTATTTTATTCCTAATCTTCTTATTAATTCCTTATTCCTCATTTTCTAGCTTCCTTTTATTCAAATCCTCATTCCAAATGTTCCAATTAAACATTCTCATCATTCCTCATGTTTTCATTCCCATTTTCATTCCAAAATGTCTCCGTTACTCCCCCTAATTCCTGATTATTCCTATTCCTGCCCTCATTCTTATTGTTTCCCATTACTTCCATCATTACTGATTATTTTGATTCCTACCCTCATTCCAATTGTTTCCCATTACCTCCCTCATTACTGATTGTTTTCATTACTACCCTCATTCCAATTGTTTACATTACTTCCCTCATTACTGATTATTTCCATTCTTACCCTCATCCAATTACTTCCCATTACCTCCCTCATTACTGATTATTCCCATTCTTAACCTCATTCCAATTGTTTCCCATTACCTCTCTCATTACTAATTATTTTCATTCTCATCCTCATTCCCCCCCAAAAATATTCCCATTATCCTCTTCCTTCCAGATATTTCTATTCCCACCTTCATTCCAAAATGTTCCCATTACCCTTTCTCTCATTCCCGATATTCCCCATTCCCGATTCCCCTTTTCAACCTCTTATCAAGAATTTATCATTCGTTTTAAAGGCGATTCAATCCCTTTTAATTGACTTTGTAGTTTTCCTCCGAATTGAACTTCTTTATTAATCCTTCGTTGAAGAATCCTTCAAAAATCCTTTAAAAATCCTTCTTAATCTCTTTTTAATCCGAACCTTTTAAGTTTGACTTTTTTTTCTTTCTTTTTTAGTAAATCTTCGTTTAAACCACTTAAGTCTCATCAAATATATATATATATATATATATATATATATATATATATATATATATATATATATATATATATATATATATATATATATATATATATATATATCTTTCTATATTTATATATATATATATATATTTATATATATATATATATATATATATATATATATATATGAGAAAGGGTTGTGTCACGTCTCCTGGTTATCTTGTAATATCTTTCTAAATAGTGTAGTTAGGGATACGCATTGGATTGGGAAAGGAGCTGATATGAACCTACATGATAATGATTGAAATTTCACCTTCCTATTATTTGCTCATAATAGGATACTAATTTTGACTGATTTAAAAGGAAAGCTGCTTCTTCCTGCGTTTCAATCTGAACGAGTGTGACAAGTGAAGAATTAAAATATTATGCTTAAAGTTCAAAAAAAGACAAAAAGTCAATTTGAGTTGAAAAATTGTAGATGTAAAGGATTAAATCCCATTGGAATCTACAGTCATTAGGTACTTGTGGATGGATATTGGGGATTCCGTTAAGATGAAAGAGATTAATAATTGTTTTGCAGAGGGTGAAAGGGTATTAAATAGTCTTAGGTAATTATGGAAAAGGGGAAATTTATCTTTAAAAGTAATCCTAGCTTAATATACAAGGGAGGAAGATTAATTTTATGAGAATCAACTAGGAGAGAATTGATGAAATATTTCTCTCCTGTAGTCAGATATCGTTGTTGTCACACTTTCTTCTGATAATGTTTATCTTATCCCGATTGTCCCACTCACACTCACAAAGAAAATAAGAAAATTTGGTATATCCCAGCTGCATTCCAAGTAAAAATGACACAACCATATATTCCACCTATGATCCTCATACTTATTTTTTTTTTTTTTTTTTTTTGCAACAGAAGCTTCATACTCTCATATGTTTTCTTCATGTAAGATGCATGCGCCATAGGAAAAGAGGGAAACATTACAATTATGAAGTAAAACTGCTTTTAAACTTACTTTTGAATGGTCAATAAACAAGCGCCACCCATGGTTGTTATGTGTGGCAAAATTCCTCAATAAAAGAATATATACATCATTACAATGCACTATGCCGTTCTCAAGTGAGAAAATCTTTTCAAAACCACAATGCCTGTCATGATAAAAACAAACTTTAGTCTCTTTTTTTGAGAAGCTTCCTTCCCTTTAACCTTGAACCAAGGAGTTCAGCCTCCTTTTTTCACAAGCGTAAATCACGCACAAGATTATTCAAATCTCCCTGACTCAACAAATTAGTTCACTTGAAGAAAAAATAGGCTGAAATGTTTGGTCCAAGTATTCTGTTTCTTCCTCCACTACCTAATCACTTGACTCGTCGTCACTTAGTGCCAAGTGTTTGGTAGGGTCAGGTACAGGTAAGATTTCACTATGAGGTACTGGTCTCATAGTAGATAGTAAATTTGAATATTTTTCAGTGTGCTTGAATTTAGATGTTATACCATGAATATCGGTCATGGAAAAGAAGCAATCGGAAGTGTGATCTTTGGATTCTCTAAAAATAATAGGTATGACAAAATTCATATGGTGTGAACCCTTCGCCCATCCATTGAGAAACCTGACTCAGGTTGCACAACAAACATGAGAGGCTCATATTTTATCCTGGTCACCCATTTTGCAGCCGAAGTAATTAATGTTCATAACAACTCCTAATCAATCGCGTAAAATGTCGTTATTGTGACTTGAATATTTATTCCTCGAATATATAGCAAAAACAACTTGAATTGTTTAAACAGCTTCTCGTCATTATGAAAATGAATCTCCCTCTCTGTCTCTCTCTATATATATATATATATATCTCTCTCTCTATATATATATACAATAATATAATAATAATAATAATATATATATATATATAATATATATATATATATATATATAATATATATATATATATATATATATATATATATATATAATAATAATAATAATAATAATAATAATATAATAATAATAATAATAATAATAATAATAATAATAATAATATATATATAATAATAATAATAATAATAATAATAATAATAATAATAATAATAATATATATATAATAATAATAATAATAATAATAATAATAATAATAATATATATGTATGTATATATGGAAATATAATAATAATAATAATAATATATATATATATAATATATAATAGCAATAATAATAATAATAATAATAATAATAATATATAATATGTAATATATGTCACATTATCTATGTAACAACCAGCAATAACAACATAATAATAATAATAATACTATGTTTATATATATATATATAATAATAATATAATAATATATATGTAATATATAATATATAATAACAATATATATATATATAACCAATAATATATATATATATATATAATATATATATATATATATATATATAATATATAATATAATAATATATATATACGGTATAATATATATAATAATAATAATAATAACTATATATATAACATATATATATATTAATAATAATATAATAATATGTATAATATATATATATATATATATATATATACCTGACTGTAATCCCTGAAATTCCACGGATAATCCAATAAGATAAGGAATCTGTTTCATTAAATTATACCAACACCTAAATATTTGAATAGGATTTTGAATTAAAAATATGTTATTTTTAGTAACCGAATACACAGTCTTATTATTTGCCAATCGTCACACCAGTTGTTTCCTTGTTGGGGTTACTTTAATTTTTGTGCTTACTCCTGTAACACCGTAGCATTCATCCTGAATGGCATGTGTCTTCCGTGTAACACTGGGGAACTCTTCTAGAATGTCAGGTGTCTCGTCGTATGAAACTGGAGCACTCTTTCAGAATGCCACTTGTCTTCCTTGTAACACTGAAAAAATCAACCTGAATGACGTGTCTTCCGTGTAACACTGGATTATTCTACCAGAATTTCACGTGTCTAACGTATAACACTGGGGAACTATACCAGAATGACCGTGTCTCGCGTGTGAAACTGGAACACTCTACCAGAATGCCACGTGTCTCCCTGTGACACTGGAGAACTCTACCAGAATGCCACGTGACTTCCTTGTAACACTAGAGCACTCAACCAGTAAAGTGGTCCCAAGAATCTTTGTATAGATTCCCTTAAGTATCACTTTCCCTCAATGATTTGGATTCGAAACACGATTGTCTTGGAGATGTTAAGTAGCTTCAAGGTAGTCTGGTAGTGTGGTAGTGTGAAGTGTAGTGTGATTATTGTCCCTCAGTGAATCAGTTTGTAAAGGATGTGTGAAATGGCGCGGGTGAGAGGTAAAGGTGATTAAAGAAGCGCACTACTTCGATATCCATTATGACAAGGGATATCCTTATTTATCTTTATAAAATCTACCCTAATTTTATCTACTTTTTAAGGCTACTAAAAAAAGGTAGATAAATTATTCATTTTCTTTAAAATAATTATTACATAAATTATTTTATGTAGCATATATATATATATATATGTATATAACAACTAATATATATATATATAACATATATATATATATATATATATATATATATATATATATATATATATTTTTACTAACTATAACCATTATTATAATAATATATATATATATATATATATATATATATATAATATATATATATATATATATATATATATATATAATATATATATATATATATATATATATATATATATATATATATATATATATATATATATATATATATATATATATATATATATATATATATATATATATATATAATATAATTAATATATAATAATATCTATTAATATAATAACATATGTATATTTTATATATATATATATATATATATATATATATATATATATATATATATAAAAATACAAACACTGAAGTATATTATATATATATATATATTCTATAATAACTTTATATATATGTGCTATAAAATATTATAATATCTTCAACTTTCAATAACTTCTATCTTTATCTTTCTATATATATTTGTAATATATATACTATATATATAATATATATATATATTTATATATATTAGGTCCCAGATATGCACTAAGCTATCTATCTGTAGTGGGTTCAGTTTCGCAAATAAAATTTAATTCTCGAGGTTATCTCTGGACTCTTGAATTATTTTTTAACACGGCGGCTTGTTAGGCCTGCTTGTTGAACTCCCATTCTTAATCCTAACTTGGAACTATCATGAGATAATATATTTGTATTTTTATCATTATTCAATTTAAGACATTGTAAATTGAAATTCATTTCCAGGGTCTCACTGGATGGAGTGTTGTAAGCACAAAAATTTTTCCCACACCGGCTTGTTAGGCCTGTCGTATGACCTCTCTTTCTCTCTTCCTTTATCAAGGATTGGGAATATGAGAGTTATTTATTTAATCAAAAGTTCGCACCTCACCGGAATAGCCCTATTCTAGGAGGGAAAACTTCTCTAGGTAACTGCTACCTAGGATCCGGACGGGGGAATCGAACCCTGGCCCTTCCCTTCGCAACTCTGTCGCTCTACCGATTGAGCCACGGTATATTTTTATATTTCCCAATATTAAATTTAATGTTTTATCTTTTTCAAAATTTTCACTTATTATTTAATAGTTAACACCTGACGAGGCCCCAGTAGAGAATTTCTTTCAAGGGAAATCGAATAGATAACCTCAACCAC
>JABUQX010134140.1:15000-17500 GCA_015478945.1 Trachelipus rathkii
TCTTCTTCTTCTTCTTCTTCTTCTTCTTCTTCTTCTTCTTCTTCTTCTTCTTCTTCTTCTTCTTCTTCTTCTTCTTCTTCTTCTTCTTCTTCTTCTTCTTCCCCTTTTTCTTCTTCTTCTCTCTTTTCTTTTCATCCCTTTTCTTTATTTCTTGTATTATTCTCCTCAATTTTCTTTCCAATCATCTCTCTCTCTCCTCTTCCCTCCCCCACCACTCCAGTTATATTGGAACTTTTATCAAATACAATTGAACGCAAAGTGGATTGAGAATTTCCTTTTACTTTATTCATGATAAGTCCCAAAAGTAGCGATGTAGCAGCGATAGTAACGATAGTAAATGATGAAAATTCAATTTCATCGCTATTTCTCATCATCGCTTTTAAAATATTCGAAATAGAATGGCGAAATGGAAGATATTTCAAGATTTTGAAGATTTCGATTAAAAGTGTCTATAGAAAATGATTTTATTTCAATTACCGGTCTTTATAAAAGGCTTTTATAATTTTAATAGATTTCTCTCTTCTGCTCTAGAAATAGAAATTAAGTAAGGAAATCTTTCTAGAAATGGTGAAAGGATATTCCTATCTGACTTTCAAGAATCTATAGACTCTAGAATCTCTCATTTTAAACACGTTTTCTAATATTTTAACTATTTATCTATCGTCAATAGTTATTTTCTTTCAACTTTCTTAAAATAAAATAAAGATATCGCACATTATGCCTCTATACCAATGTATCCTTCATATATTGATTAAGACATGGGTAAAGGGCTGGGGAGGTTTCGTGGGTCAAACTCTGTAAAGGAGGTTTCGTGATTCTAACAAGGTTGTTTCGGGGATTACGTGGGTCAAACACCTTGAAGAAGGTTACATGAGTCAAATTCCGTGCTGGTGGTTTCGTGAGTCAAACTCGGTGAAGGATGGTTCGTGAGTCAAACTTCGTGCTGGTGGTGGTTTCATGGATTAAATACCGTGAAATAGGTTTCGTGAGTGAAACTACGTGGTGGTGATGGTTTCGTGTGTCAAATTCCATAGGTGGGTTTCGTGAGTAAAACTCTATGGTTGTGGTTTAATAAGTAACATTCGGCGAAGAAGGATTAGTGAGTCAAACTCTGTGCTGGTGGTTTAGTTGGTCAAATTCCATGAGGAGGTTCCGTGCATGAAGCCCATTAGGCTATGGTCCTTTGGTCAATCTTCTTCTTAGAAGTTCCGTTGGTCAAACTCCTATAGAAAGGTTCTCGGGGTCAAATTCTAAGGGAGATGCCGTGAGTCAAACCTTGTTAAAAGCTACGTGGATCAGATTTCTTGGACTAAGTTCCAAGAGGGAAGTGTCATTGGTAAAGTTCCGTGGTGAAGGTTCCGTTTGCAAACCTTCTAGTAACCTCTCCCTAGGAGGTTCCGCGTGTAAACCTTATAGGAAGAGGTTCCTAGAGTTCCTAGAGAGATTTCGATGGTCTAACTTTTTGACAGAGATTCCGTTGAACAAATCCCAGTATAAAAATACCAAGGTCAAACTCAGCAAGGGGTGTTTTGAGGGCCAAACCTAGCGGGGTTGATTTCCCCTTACCCCGAAATTCTCATAAACCTTTTATACAAAAGAAAATTTTCCACTGGAAAAATGCATAAAAAGCTTAAAATATTATTCGCCAAATATTATTCGCCAAATATTATTCACCAAATATTATACAAAACTCCCAATGAATTAATGATACGCTACGCCCTTTGTCAAAGATTTGATATAAATATTAGATATTAGGTATAATAAATAAGTGTTCTATCCCACAGCAGAAACATCCAAGTATCTGTCTGTCAGTTTATATATATATATATATATATATATATATGTAATAATATGTATATAATATACAACATATATATGTAATAATAATAATAGCAACCAATAATATGTAACCATGTATGTATATAATAATAAATATATATATATATATGTATAATATATATATATAACACCATGTCAGAAGGTAGATACTCTGCTATGTAATATCAAAATGTAATAATAATATGTATATGTAATAATAATAATAATAATATAATAATAACAACATATAATAATAATATAATAATACATATATATATATATGTAGCAACAACTCCAATAATAACCAGCAATAATAATACAATATAACAATAATATAATGTATGCTGTGTATAATATATGCTGTAATAATATATATATATAACAGCATATATATACTTATATACTGCTATATATAACATATAATAACTAATATATATATATATATATATATATATATATATATATATATATATTAAACATTGTAAAATCTAAGATTTTTTAAAATAAAAATAAATTATTCAGAGTGGTGAGCTCGATGAGAAGAATTGAAGCCATCCATTATATCCAGAAGATATTCCTCTCCCTTCACAAATTTTTCCCCACTTTTTTTTGGGGAATTGAGGGGGTTAGGAGGTCATTTTCTTTCTTACCTTTCACCGATCCTGATTCTAGTATTTTCTTT